>OVAN01001348.1:0-39528 GCA_900406275.1 Anastatica hierochuntica
ACACTTAACTAAGGATCGATCCTTAGCCCATGGAATATATATATATATTTTTTTTCATTACTTATAACATAGGTTTTTGTGTTAAGGACTCTATAAAATTGCCGTTGGAGCTGGTCTTATTGGACAAAGACTCTTCTCTTTGATATGAAAATCGACGCAACCAAACAAAGCATGGTTCTCGGCACCGACAACTCCATAGCTTGTCAGCGTCGACTCTTTTCTTCATGTGTTTTTCTTTTTGTCTCTCATTCTCGGCTTCTTGTTAGTTATCTTCAATTGTGTCTCGTGTCTATTGTTTTTTTATGTGTTTCAGCCACTATGGGCACTGCCCACTTTCTCCGGTGGCGTCTCCGGGCCATGTGGATCATACTCCTCATTTGTAGTCATCCCTTGTCTCCCGGAGCTCAATATGGAATCAAGTTCTCCAGATCTGTGATTGTTCATCTCTGATGCTTTTTTAGAGTCTCAGAAGTTCAGATCTAAAGTTTCACCTGTTTGTACTAATCTCTTCGTCGTTCAGAACGATGAACTTTCTCTCTACGGAGAAGATTTGTTCCTCTGTGCTTTGGTGCGAGCAAGATATTCATATCGGAGACTCTATTTCTTCCCCTAACAAATCTATAAGCCTTGAAGATACTACTCATTACTCCTCATCATATCTTGCCAAGGCTTCATCTTCAGAGCAGTCCACCACAATTTTTAGTTTGATCTCGTCGTCGCTATCTTGGCTCAAGCGTTTAAACTCTAAGATCTATGGTTTTTACCGATGCAGAACTCTAGTAGACGTACATCTTCGAAAGACAACCATCAGATCTGGTTTTGTAAATTCGTCGGCAAGCCTTATTGTGTATCATCGCTCTTCAATGGGTCGACCCAAAGGTTTTGTTGGTGGTTGCTCCTCCTTACAGATTTGGCAATCGAAAGACTCATCCGCCATCACCAAAAAAATCCTGAAATTTTTTCACCATTTGCGAAAGACAGCCGACTTTAAGACATACATTCTCAGTACGACGGATTCCGACGAATAACGGTTAAATTGGGGTTCCGGCAAAATCCTTTGGCTCCTACACGGTTTTGTTGAAGCTCGAGGACTCAGTCTGACACATGCCTCTGCTACATTGATGAATCTCGTGACACCTATCTCTTCAGTCGCCGGCGAGAAGCCATTAACTTTGTCAGTCTCATCGCAACTAGCATCGCAAGTTTTTTTGGGCTTGGATGAGGTAAGCCCTTCAAATGACTCTTGTTTATTGGGTCTTCATTGTTATAGTTATTGTTTTGGTACGATCCCTTGTGGTTATACACAACAGACACGCAAAATTCGTCAACAATTATTAACTCCAACAAATTTAAGTGCCAAGACAAAGTTAGCTCTAGATCAGAGTATATCAAAGCTTGAAGATCGTAGTCCCATTCAAACTTCCTCATGCTGAAACCATGAGAGATCGTTTATCCCCTTCATTCTCTTTGTAGGAGATATCATTTCCATCAAACTTACTCTCCTCGTGAGAGACTCTTTTCTTGGCCTCAACGCCAAAGAACTTTTTTGTTATCCTAATTGTTTGCTATCTTGTGTAATGGTCCACACGGGATCGTAAGATGCAACGGAACTTATTCTGATGAAAACCGAGATTTTGGAGCGATATTCAAAGTCACAACATAAGATGACTATTCTCAAGTTGGAAGATTTTGAAGGACGGCGTGATTTCTTCGTGATTTTGCTCGCATGTGACACATTTTTTTCATCGTTTTACAAAATTTGTTTAAGTTTGAAAACTTATCTTACTATGTTACTCTTTTCTTCATTTTCATAGTAGCACATCGATTGTATGATGTTGCACTTAAGCCGTGTAAACTTTTAAATATAGTAATGAAGAATATGTTTGATAAAAAAAGGATAGATAAACGAATTATGGGTGCATCTTGGGTGGTGAAAAACTACAAGGGGACGTTATTCTTCATGCAAGAAGGTCCTTCTCAAACATTTCATCTATTTTTGATGTTCACATGTGCAGTTTGAAATGGGCAATTGGCAGCATAAGTGAACATAATCGGAGCAAAATTATATTAGCTTTGGAAGAAGGAAGCATTTGTAAGGCTATAAATGACCCGGAGAGATGGCCAGCTTACTCTTTCCATGCCCAGGAACTTCATCTACATCTTAGTCCAATACACCAATGGAAGGTGATTTTCTCCCCCAAGATACAAAATCAGAGGAGCATTTTTAATTGCTCAAAGTGCCACTAAAGAGAATTTCTATGCTTCATACGTTTCAATAGGATCTCCTAATTGGTTAAGTGATACTTTTGAGCATGAGAAACGCTTCCCTCCCGTTGGAGTTGGTTAAATAGCATTGGTTTCATTTTTTTGTTTTCTGGCTACAAATAGACACTTCTTATGTATACAATGCTTAAACTCTGGCATGTACATTCTTAGTTTATTAATGTTTATTCATAAGGAAAAAAATGATAGACTGAGTTTTTTTTTTCTTTTTTTTTGATAAGTTTTTTTTTTCTCAGCTACCAATTAATTAAAAATTATTTTTTCACGTAAAAAATAAAAACTAAAACCTAAATTTACATTTTTTCAAGCACCACCTTCCGAGTTATTGAACAAGACGGTTCTAGCCATACCTAACAACGGCTCGACAGTCCCCGGGGAAAACTTCCTTGCGAACAGAAACGGATCCGTCCGCTCAATCGCGGACCCATCCGAACCGTTGATTCCATCCTCACCGTATCTCGGCCTAGTCATCCTCAGCCGCACCGTTCAAAGTTGCATAACGTTATTTAATTTTGCCATAAATCTACTAAAATCACACGGCACGTAAGTAACTGTATGCATACAATTACAAATTTATTCTTTGATTTGGTTATTAGTGTTAAAGTAAACATTACTATAAAATTACAAAGGAAAAGAAGAAAAACGCAGCGTTTTGGTGTGCTCTCTCTTGGGCGATCTACAAAGCGACTCTAGGTTACAGTTCTGGCTCTAACGCCGCCGCAGGTATGGCGGCCCATGTCTCTGGTCCGGCGGACCCTGGGGATTCCGGTTCGGGTAAGGCGACGCCGTCTTGGGCGGCGGTTGCGAGATCGGGAAAGGGAGACTTGTCTCGGAGGGAGCTCACAGTGACGGGATCTGGTGCTTCTGCGGTAATTGAGATTCCAGAGGATGTTTTGGCTGATCAGAGTCAGCTATGGAAGAGTTTTTTGATCGGTAAATTTTTGGATCCAGCACCACAAGTTGCCAAGATCCATATGATTGTAAATAAGATTTGGGTGGTGGGTGAGAAAGGGTTGAAGATTGATGTTCATGTGGTGGATGAGCATACGGTGAAGTTTCGGATCTCCGAGCCTGCTGTTCGAGCTCGTCTCCTCCGCCGGGGGCTGTGGAACATCGCGGGTGTTCCGATGATGCTAATGGCGTGGTCACCGGAGGGAGTTGAAGCTCAGCCCGAATTGACATCAGTTCTTCTGTGGGTAGACCTCGAGAATGTGCCTTCGAGACTCTATTCGGAAAACGGATTGGAGTGTGTTGCTAGTTTTGTGGGTGATCCGAAACGGCTCCATCCAACAACACTGGCTTGCACTAATCTCGACGTGGCTCGGGTACTAGTGGAGGTAGATTTAACGAAGGAGCTCCCAACTCAATTTCAGTTGGCATCCAATGATGGTTTATATGCGATAGTTCAAGCATTGTATCTGTGGTTGCCGCCGCGATGTAAGGTTTGTGAGAAATGGGGTCACCTGGAGAGTAAATGCAGTAAGCGTGAAAGAGTTTTGTCTTCACCAGTAAAGCTTCTACGACGTCAGGACGATGTGAGAGTTGAATCTGCGATGGGCAGGATTGTAGCAGATGTTCTGGGGAACCAGCAGAAGGTCCCTTCAGTGGCTGTGTGTGAGGAGCAAGTTTCAAAGACAGCAGCAGTGGTTAAAGTTGTAGCAGAGGTGCTGGGTACGCAGAAGGCAGATGACAGGGATCTGGGGGTGAAAGAGGGTTGCTCTGTTACTGGTTTGTCTCTAGATGAGCTGGAGGCTGTTCCAGCGGCTGTGGAGGAGACTGGTTGTGTTGTGTTTGAGGCTGGTGCTGGAGTAGAATCCTCGCAGAACAAGGAGTGGACTGATGTCTCACCTTCGAAGTCAACTAAAAGTTCAGCAGGTCAGGTTCCTAGGGAGGATTTGGTAGTCTCACCGTCTCGTTTTGCGATTCTGGAGGGGTTAGAGGAAGAGGAAGTTGCTGCTGGACTGCTATCAGAAAATGAGTATGAAGAGGATATTCATACTCCACCTGCAAATGAGTCTGGTGAGTATCTCCAGGCTGAGAATGTTACAGTTGCAAGAGGCAGTCAGGATGACGTACAGTTTGCATCACTGGCGGATGAGAGGGTGGAGCATTCACTACGGCCGATTCTACCGCGTTCAAGTAAAGGCGTAAACAAGTATCTTGCGGAGTTCACGGTTCTTGGAGGGAAGGACGCTACAACTTCCCAAAGAGAAAGAAGAGGTGGTCGCAAGAAACATTGATCATGAAAACCTTTTCATGGAATATTCGTGATTTTAACCAGAATAATAAACATAAAGTTTTACGCGAGTGGCTACACTCAACGTCAGCTTGTCTTGGGTGTTTGCTAGAGACTAGAACAAAGGAAACAAAGGCGTCTTCTATTTTGGCTTCGAAGTTTGCAGGCTGGTCCTTTTTATCCAACTATGAGTCTCATTCATTGGGTAGCATATGGGTGCTTTGGAATGAAGATGTGGTGGTCACACCAATGTTTACTTCTGCGCAGTTAATCACCTGTTCAATATCGGTGCCGGTAAGGGATTTGGAGTTCTTTTGTTCGTTTATATATGCCTATAATTTCCCAGCTGAGCGCAAAGAGCTATGGGAGGATCTGCGTTCTCACTACTCTTCGCCAATTTTGCGGAACAGACCATGGTTAGTAGTCGGTGACTTTAATGAGACGTTGAGAATGGATGAACACTCAGGATGTCGTGCTACCTCGGCGGGGATGAGGGAGTTTCAGGGGGTAGTTTCTGCTTGTTCATTGACGGATCTTTCTTTTCATGGGCTGAAGTTCACGTGGTGGAATCATCAAGAGGGGTCCCCTATCAGTAAGAAATTGGACAGAGCTCTTATCAGTGATACTTGGTTATCTGTTTTTTTCCCTTTTCATTTGCTTTGTTTGAGCCTGGAGGTGTCTCAGATCATGCCCGTTGCTTGGTCACGGTGACGAATGAGGGAGCTGCTGGGCGTCGGCCTTTCAAATATTTTAACTTGCTTGGGCAGCTGAGCTCGTTTATACCTGTTATAACTGCAGAGTGGCGAAAGACTGAACCTATTTACTCGTCTCGTATGGCTATATACAGATTTTCTAAGAAGCTTAAGGGATTGAAAGTCGTGTTGCGCCGGCTTAATAGGGACCAGGTTGGTCATCTTCCCACCAGGGTAAAGGAGGCTTACTCGGACCTGTGTGCTAAGCAATTACTTGCTTTAACACAACCTTCGGAGGAGAGTTTTGAAGCAGAGAGAGTAGCGTCTTCTCGGTGGCAGTTCATTTCTCTTTTAGAGGAGTCTTTTTACAAGCAGAAGTCGAAGATACATTGGCTAAAGGTTGGAGATCAGAACACGACATTTTTTCATAAGGTGGCTGAAGCGAGGTGCTCAAAAAACGCAATTAAAGTGGTTCGAAATAGAGATGGTAATCTGATCACGGACGATGAGGATATTAAGAGTGAAGCTGAAGGTTATTTCCGTTCTTTTCTCCAAGAGAGACCGGTTGATTACTTGGGTTCCTCGATTGAGGAGCTTTGTGATTTGATTGATTTTCGGTGCACCGACAGTGATTGTCACAGGCTGTTAGCGCCAGTACAAGCAGTTGAGGTACGTGATATTATTTTCTCAATGCCTTCTAATAAGGCTCCGGGGCCGGATGGTTATACAATGGAGTTTTACCGTGATGCGTGGTCGGTGATCGGTGATGATGTGGTTAAGGCTGTTCAATCTTTCTTCCAAAATGGGTATCTCCCGAAGGGTGTAAATTCCACTATACTTGCTCTTATACCAAAGCACTCGGCTGCTGTTGACATGAAGGACTAACGGCCAATATCCTGTTGTAACATTTTATGTAAAGCTATCTCGAAGCTTTTGGCGAACCGTTTGAAGTCTATACTCCCGGAGTTCATTATGCCAAATCAGTCCGCATTTATTCAAGATAGATTGCTGCTGGAGAATGTATTGCTAGCCACAAAATTGGTCAAAGATTATCACAGAGATAGTATTTCTCCTCGCTGTGTTCTGAAAATTAACATATCGAAAGCGTTTGATTCGGTTCAATGGGATTTTTTGGTTTCAGTATTGGCGGTCATGGGCTTGCATGTACTGTTCATAAAGTGGCTATATACTTGTATATCAACTGCCTCGTTTTCGGTCCAGGTAAATGGGGAATTGGCGGGATTTTTCCCGAGTAAAAGGGGTCTTAGACAAGGTTGTGCGCTGTCTCCGTATCTCTTTGTAGTTTCCATGAATGTCTTATCAGCCTTGTTGAATAAACGGGCAGTAGAGGGTCTCATTGGATATCACCCAAAATGTAAAGCGATTAGCTTGACACACTTATGTTTTGCGGACGACATAATGGTTTTTACAGACGGGACAATACGCTCCGCGGAGGAAGTCATTAAGGTTTTTGATCACTTTGCAGCCATATCGGGTTTGCGCATTAGTCTTGAAAAATCCTCCTTATTTGCGACAGGGATCTCGGCAAGCACTAAGCAGGTTTTGGTGGAGCGATTCCGGTTTAAATCGGAGGAGTTACCGGTGCGTTACTTGGGCTTGCCGTTAACAACTAAGCGTATGGTGGTTGTGGATTATGAGCCGTTATTGGAGCGAATTCGAGCGAAATTCAGATCGTGGTCAACGAGATTTCTGTCATTTGCTGGTCGCTTACAGTTGTTATTATCAGTTATAGCAAGTATTGCTCAGTTTTGGAGCTCTACGTTCAGGTTACCGAGTAGGTGTTTGAAGGAGATTGATGCTTTATGTTCAGCTTTTCTGTGGTCAGGTTCTGAGCTCAAGCGGACTTGTGCAAAAGTTTCGTGGGCGGATGTTTGTCTCCCGAGGCAGGAAGGAGGATTGGGTATTCGTAGATTGGCGGAGGTAAACCTTGTGTTTGGTTTAAAATTAATTTGGCGCATTCTCTCCTCAACTGCATCTTTATGGGTTGATTGGGTCAAGAGATACCTGCTCCGTGAAGGTTCTTTGTGGAATGCTTCGGTGAATAAGGGTTCCTGGAATTGGCGTAAGCTCCTAAAATTACATCCTTTGGCTTTTCCTTACACTAAAGTTGAGATTGGTGATGAACGGTCAACGTCTTTTTGGTTTGATAATTGGTCATCAGTGGGAAGGCTGATCGATATTGCTGGTACTAGTGGACCTCGGGACTGGGGAATTGCTGTCTCTTCCACTGTATGTGAGGCGATGCCTTCGGCTTGGCGGCAGCGTAGTTTCCGCGGCGATAACTACCGGTTTCTCTCTTCCGCTATCTTGGCAGAACAACCTCCTTCTGTTGAGAGGGGAGCTGATGTATTTCTTTGGAGAAAGGGTGAAAAATATGCTTCTCTATTCTCTGCAAAATGTACATGGACTGCTGTTCGTACTCGTGCTCCTCATGTTGATTGGTTTTGTGCTGTATGGTTCCCATACGCGACTCCCAAACATGCATTTATTGTCTGGTTGGCGGTTCGTAACCGGTTGAGTACCGAAGACAGAATGTTGTTGTGGGGTCCTGGTGTTCACGCTTCCTGTGTGCTCTGTCATGCTCCATTGGAGACAAGGTGCCATCTTTTCTTTGCTTGCGGTTATTCAAAGTCTCTTTGGCGTGATTTAGTAGGTAGCTTAATGGCGGGGACATACTCTTGCGACTGGCTCCACTTGTTGCGGTTATTGGCTTCTCGTAACCGGTCGGAATGTGATATGCTTCTACTTCGCATTGCTTTCCAAGCCACTGTGCATATTGTTTGGTCGGAGCGGAATCGGAGACGTCACGGTTATCCCCCGGTGGATTCCTCGGTTCTGGTACGCACACTGGATAAGATGATTCGTAACAAGCTGCTAGCTTTGCGGACGACACAAGCTCCTGGTGGGTTGCTAGTTCGTTGGTCGGAGACGCGCATGTCTGGATAGTTTGCTCTTACTACTTTTTATTCTTTCAATTGGTTTATTGGTTTATTCTTTTTGGTTAACTTTCAAGTTTTTTGAACAGTTAGAAATATTCTTTGTAAAGTTTTTTTGGTAGGAATAAAGTTTCACATTCCAAAAAAAAAAAATTACAAAGTCGACAAGTTCTTAATCATACACGTTACGAGATTGAAATAGTTTGATAGCATGTCTCTAAAACTATGTACTTTTTTTTCAACATCTCTAAAACTATGTACATTGGTTTGATTTTTCAACATCCTATTTTACGCTTCACCTCATTTTTTCTCTCTTCCACCTCACATTTTAACACTCATTAAATTTTTATACTCTACAATGGTTTTGTTTAATAAAATTCAACATCATATTCCATCACTTTTTTATATTAATATAAATATGCAACTAATTTAAATAAAATCATGAATAATTAAACATTTTTATTATATATTTTAATTATTTTTATAAATAAAAATAAAAAATATGGATAAATAGTAATTTTTTTTGAGATTTTAATATTATTAAACTACTTTTACATAAATTTAAAATACATTACAAATTTCAGAGAAAAAAAGTTTGAGGGTATGATGATAAAAAATTATAGTAGAAATAGAGGATTTTTTGTATCCAAACAAATGAACTAATTCTCTATTTATAGAATAAAAAAATTATAAATTTTGATATGAAAAACTAAAATAATAAATTATTTTAGTTGTTAATAATTGTTGTTAAATAATCAATAAAAAAATTAAAATCTCATGTTGAAATTTTTCAACTAATTGAATTAACATCATCAATCAACACTTTCATTGCACCTTCGATGTACCTAGTCTAATGTGATCACGTGGCTGCATGAATTTTCGTAACAGATCGGTTTTTCGGAAACGTTTTGGTCTCGAAGGCAACAAGATAAGTGTATACACGTGGCAAACATGCATTAAATTTGGGCCTTTAAATTGCTGACTTTATTGGGCTTTGGGTTTTAGGATAAGCTTTGTTTTATTTTGGTTGGCTTAAAGATTTTGTTTCTGGTCAATTCTAGAAGTCTTACTTTGCTTGTTGTTTGTTGACATTGTAAATGTTTCAGTGTCGGAGAAAATTATAGCAAAATGTTGGTACGAAAGAAGTTCTTAAGATGTCTGGACTAGTTAGGTGTTCTTGAAATATTTGAAATTATGAGTGTCGATCAATTACTAAACACATTGCTTTTTGTTTTGAATTAAAAATTCTCTCTGTTTTGTATTAGATGATACTTTAAAAGAATTACTTTTGTTTTAAAATATATGATGCTTTCATAAATCTATAAAATAATCTAATGTTATTTGGTATTTTTAACTATTAATATTTTGAGGTTTGATTTTTAGTTGGTGTTGTAATTAATGATGTTTTTATGAAAAAGAGATAAACCGTCTAAAAGTCAATAAATCCTTAATTCGTGTGTCCAAAAGTAAAAAGTCAAGCAAAAAAAAAGGAAGGAAATAATAAACACATATTGTGGTTTAGGTAGTCGCGCAAATGTAGATTTTTAAAACAATTTCAACTTATTAATTCACGTTTTAATTTTAAATAGAATACTTTTAAAATAAAAGTGTTTTGTTTCAATGTGTTAGTGCAAAAAATGTTTAAATACAAAATAAATCTATTTTTCTCTAAACATGGAACAATGTTTTATTTCAATTTGAAATAAAATTCTAAAAGGTGAATTAGCGCAATAACTATACAAAAGTGGTTATTTTATTTTTCTGGCTTGACAAAAAAATTATAATATTATAAGTTAATTACTAAATTCTCCTTAGCTTTAGCTATAATTTTTTTTTTAACAAAATATTTAGGGGTAGCTGGGGTAAAATAAAAAAAAGAGCAAAAAAGGTTGCACAGAAATCTAAATATAGTTTTTATTCGTGTAAATGCAAGTTTCCTAATTTAGAATTGAGGTAGAGATGATCTTATTTATCTATCTTATTGATTTAAATAAGATTAAAAAAAATATAGAATAGTTTTTTTTTGTTATAAAAAAATATAGAATAGTTGGTTACATAGAATATAGGTTTTTCACCAATTATATCTTTCATATGTGAAAACCGAAAATTAGTCTATAAATAAAATTTGACCCGAAATATAAATTTTTATTTCGTTATTAATTTTTTTGATTTTTTGTTATTGTCGACTGACTTCGAAATTTCAACATGGAATTAAATTTGATTGGTTTAGAGTTATTAATCATTGAATTGAAATATAAGAAGATTATATTGCATATTAAATTTATTTGATAGGTTGATATGATATTCTAAAAAAATAAAAATGTAAAAGTAGTTACAATGATTTTTTTTTCAGAAAAACTTTATAATATAGGGTGAATAGTGAATACTTGGTTTGTAATATTTTATTTTAGAAAAGATAATATAAAAAATTGGGACTACAAAACAAGACAGACTAGGCCGGTCCACAAAACTTAGACCTGAAGAGAAAGAAAAAAAAATCAAAACCAGACCGAACCAAACTGACAAGACTCTCTCTCTTCCCCACTCTGAAATTATTGAGTTAGTAGTGAAAGGAGGGGGAACAATTAACCATCTCTGTCCTCTCTCTCTCTCTCTCTCTCTCTCTCTCATAGAAACAGAGAAGAAAGTGGTAAGAAGAAGAAGAAGATGCCGAGACCAGGACCAAGACCGTACGATTGTATCAGAAGAGCTTGGCACAGTGAAAGACACCAACCCATGAGAGGTTTGCTCATCCAAGAGATTTTCAGGTCACCATCTTCTTCTTCTTCTTCTCTTTCACTCACTCTCTCTATCTCTCTGTATATGTATGTGTGTGCATGTGTCCTTTCTCTGTTTTCTTAAGCTCTAGATTGTTCTTTTTTGACTCTTTTCTTGTAGAATTGTTTGTGAGATTCATAGTCAATCTACCAAGAAGAACACAGAATGGCAAGAGAAGCTTCCTGTTGTTGTCTTAAGAGCTGAAGAAATCTTGTATTCCAAAGCCAATTCTGAGGTTCATTTCTCAATTTGGTTCTTGTGTTTCTTGAAATCTTGAACTTTTTTTCAAGAATTGTTTTCTCAATAGTGTTGTGATTTAGTTGTTGTGGAACAGTTGATTTTTGTGTCATTCTTGAATCTTGATAGAGAGATTTGTTGTCATTCATTTTTTCATTTCTCAATTTGGTTTTTGTGTTCTTGAAATCTTGAATTTTTTTCAAGAATTGTTTCTCAATAGTGTTATGATTAAGTTGTTTTGGAACAGTGAAACGGTGGATTTTGTGTCATTCTTGAATCTTGATTAAGAGATTTTGTGTCAATCTTGAATCTTGACTGTTGCTAGTTCCATGTTAGGTTGAGTATATGGACATGGAGACCCTTTTAGACCGAACAAATGACGCTATTAACACCATAATTCGACTCGATGAGACTACCGAAACCGGAGAATTTCTTCAGCCTTGTATTGAAGGTATACGATATTCGACTTCTCCGGTATTATTAGGCTTAGATCAATGACTTATTTCTTTTGTATATTGTAGCTGCTTTGCATTTAGGTTGCACGCCGAGGAAAGCATCAAGAAGCCAACGGAACATAAACCCGAGATGTTATCTTAGCCAAGAACCAACCAAATTGGACAGCATTTTGTCGCCGCCACAATGCCAAGTTTTCATGAAACCAACAAACAACTTTGTTCCAAAGAATCTTCCGGTTATGACTTTTCACCGCGATGTTTTAATATCACCACAAGAGAAGCGGATGGAGAAAGGCCCCGTCTCCAAATACTCAAGCTACCCTTTATGTTATCCATTTCGGGCTCGTTCTTTGCCAATCCCTAACAATGTTGCTGACTCTTGCAAGTCCAAGAGCAGACCGGTGAGCTTGATAGATGCGACGAATGGGATTACCTTTGGTGGATGCGATTTGTCTCTCCGCTTAGGCCCTCTTAATCAAAAACGGAGTAAGATAAGCAACAACAATGACAACTGCTGAGAAAGAAGAGAAAGATTAGGTTTTGGGTTAGTGAGTGTTGTGTTAGAGAATGTGTTTTAAGTTAGGCTCTTTTAGTTTTCCTTTAGGTGTTTTTGTGTAGATGTAAATAGTGAGGATTAATCTTCTAATCATCAGTCTTTGAAGATGTTAATTTAACTATCAAATGACTTTAATTTCAAAACTCTTCAGCCTATTTTAGTATCATATTGACAATATTTTGTTGTAAATTGTGATGTGTTGAAAGCTAGTGGCAGGGGAAAAAAGGGAAACCCGAACCGGACTAACCGTATCGGAACCGAAGCGATCACTTGTAAATCTTGAACCGAAAATCGGACGAATACCCGAAAACTCGAAAATTATATTAAACTAGTATTAGATCCGTGCTATGCACGGGTATTACTTTTTCTATTAGTACAAACTTCAAAACTCTTATGTTTTCGTTTTAGACCTGTTGATTTATTCATTAGAACTCATGAACTACAACAGCTATGTCAATGATTTTGAATGAACTAAACATTACTTTTTTGAATCGTCACACCTGCGAAGTTGTTTATATTTGTACTCATCATCTTTCGTGTATGAAAATCTATTCAATGCATCACACTAGAATCAATAATTGTTTTCTGTATAAAAGCATATATTTTCGTAGTTGTTTTTCCAGTTTTCGCTGGAAAGGAACCTTGGTTATGTATTTTACAAATTGAATCTTACAAAAATAATTATATTACCTCCAACTTTAAGATGTTAGTGATATACATGATTCACATGAGCACAAATGTCAATCACCAAAACTCATGCTATTGTTAATTCACATTAAATTCTAAATGGAATTAGATAAGCTAACATTAGAAACTCGCATAAATCATCTTCAAATTGACCACATGATCTCCGCGCATTGACTTCCATATGTACAATCACCAAAAGCTTTTATGTTAAAAAGAGATAGTATTGAAAAAGCATCATTAACAATGATGAATAAAGACGAGAGTTAAAATTTTGTCGGACAACGGGAGAGTTAATACCTCGCGTTGGTAGTATGAGAAAAAAACATGGTTTATTTGTTTTGATCCACTCTTCCGACTCTTGCATATATGAAATATAAAACTGAATAGACGAACAAAAAAGGAACGCAAGAATTATATATAAGGATTGAAAGTATATAATCTGATAAAGAGGAATGCAAAAACCTGGATTGACTAAATTTGTCTATGAATATGAGGAAGAACAAAATATAGAGCAAAATAGAGCAACGATAGACGAAGATGATCAGAAATTTATATGAAGAAGATGAAACAGTTTGAAAATCATGGGAAAGATTATCAGTTGTGATCAAATATCGTGTGATATAAACGTGGTTTAAAGTGAGAAAATCAAGGGATTTACTAAAGGGGTGTATTCAAATAGTGGTTTTAAGTGATTTGTGTTAAAATCTGAAATCTCATGTTATTGAAAGAAGAATTTTAAAAATTCTTATAAAATTCACTGTTATTGAAATGGTGATTTTAAAATGTATCTTCAAATTCACTGTTATTGGAAATATTTTAAGTAATGGATTTTAAGTGAATTAAAGTGTTTTAGTGGAATTTCTTTGTTAAAAATACAAAAGAAACAAATCACATCAAATCACATGGTTTTAAGTGGAATTGCAGAGAATTTCTACAAAAATCACAGCAACTTCCTTAATTCATCAAAATCTTCTAAAAACTCATTAAAAATCAAATCCCATCAAATGCTCATTTCAATACATCCCCCTAAATAAAGTTTTTGTTATTGAGCGTTTTTAATTTTCAACCGTTTTTCTCGACTTTGTATTGGATTTATGGAATTAAATTTGTTTCAAAAAAAATAATAAGTTAAAATAATTGTGGTAATGACACGTCATTAAAAAGACACTTGTCAAAAGGAGGATGCAAGAGTTTTTACTAAAGTGACTGTTGCTTTAGTATAGTTAGATTAATATTATAACTTTTACTTACCTTTAAATTAAACTAGTGTTCATTTTCTTACTAAAACTTTCAAATAAATTAATGTATTTTTGGTGAAAGGTAACTAAATTAAACCATATCCAAATTTTTTTGTTTGTTTTAGGCTTATTAAACCAAATATTTAGTCCTATTTTTTTTGAACCAAATCTAAATCTGAAACTGAAATCTTTGACACCGAACCTGAAATCGAACTCGAATCGAATTATAAAATTACCCGAACGATACTCATTCCTATGAAATTGAATAACCCGAAACTAAGGGTGGGCGTTCGGGTATTCGGGTCGGGTTCGGGTCGGTTCTTTCGGTTCCTAAATTTTGGTACCCATTCGGGTATTTGTCAAATTTCAGTTCGGTTCGGTTCGGCTTTCATCGGGTTCGAGTCGGTTTCGGTTCTTGAAACTAGAATCGAAAAAGAACCAAAATTTTTTCGGTTCCAAATCGGGTTCGGGTCTTTCGGTTATTTTTGGATATTTTGTGTATTTTGAGAAAATTTTAATTTTTTGGGTATTTTTCATGTGTTTCAGGTACTTATGAGTTTTTCGGATACTTTCGGGTCTTTTTGGGTATCTTTGGGTACTAATATTTCGAGTATTTTTTGTATATTTCGGGTATTTTGGTTATCTGACCTAAAAAATCCCAAAATATCCGAAATACCTTAGGATACTAATTTATATTTCGAGTTTTTCGGGTTCCCGAACAACTTCGATTCGGTTCGGTTCCGGTTCTTTCGGTTCTCAAAAATTGATACCCATTCGGATATTTGTCAAATTTCGGTTCGGTTCTTTCGGTTTCGGTTCCGGTTCTTTCGGATCGATTCTTCGGGTCCAAATAGTATGCTCATCCCTACCCGAAACCTAAAAAGTCTGAACCGATCGGAAAACTAAATGGCGAACTTAAACTTAAAAGAACAAAATGTCTTGCGAAAAAACAAAAAAACAAAAAAACAAAATGTCTTCAGTTTTTGTCAAAGCTTAATTGAACTACCTGACGTTTTTATCTACTTTCGTAAAACGCCTTGTCGTTTCTTCATTCTTTTATTGTCATTTTCTGCGTTTTCTTATTGGCTATAAGCTTTTCCTTACTGTGCGCTTTTGCGTAGACGATAGAAATAGCGAATTATAGAAATTAGCTTGCGCGCTCGGTGATTCTCGTCCCACCGTTGAAGATGACGACGACGACGCCGACGACGCCGGCGATTACGACTGCGTCTCTATTGGAAGCTTCTCTTTCTCGGCGCTACTTATCTTCTTCTTTCAAGTTCAAATCCAAATTCGAATCTCCCGCGAAAACGCCACTGTTCTCTCCGGCGACCGGGAAACATGTTTTCAGATCGTTAAGAGCCTGTCGTATCCGTTGCGCCACCGAAGATTCAGGTAATCTACAGATTCCACCGTCGCTGGGCTTCTGATTTGTTTCCGTGAACATCTCCGAAACTACTTTGCCTTTTCGAATTCTCGAAAGAATCCGAACAGCATCATTTCGCTATCCTGATTTTGCTCACTGTTTATTGATTTCAAGCTGAGATGTTCCGTTTCTGAATGATTCATAGGTTATCGTCTTGTTAATAGGAGAAAAATGGTTGTTCTGTTGTCGACGGTGCAGCTTCTCTCTCAATTGCTTCCGTCAAATGGAAAAGCAGCTGAGTGAGTTCGAACAGATCCTTTGATTTTGTTTGTGCATTATTGAAAGTTAGATTTGGTTTGTTCATCTGGAAGATGTATCTTTATGTTTCTTGATTTCAGCGTTTATCCGCTGATGCGAAACGAAATAAGGAAAGTGGTGACTAAGGGTAAAGCTGCTGGTGTGCTTCGTTTAGTGTTTCATGATGCGGGAACATTTGAACTGAACGATAATACAGGTAGTACTAATCAGACTCAGTCTTAGTGTTTAAGAGTTAGTTCTGGTATGTTCAGTGGCTCTCTTCAGATGTTCTTGTTGTGCAAAAGTTTATTAGTATTGGCTGGCTTTGATGAACCAAGCTTGGTTGGTTTAGATTCAGTTTGCACCTTTGTGATTTAGTAGTACACTTTTGGTTTGCATTTGTCTTCTTTCTCTGTAAAAGATACTGTGCAATCCAGTTTCGTTTAGATGAATATGTGTCTTATTTGTTCTTGGTGATGTATTTACTTGCAGGTGGCATCAACGGGTCTATTGCTTATGAACTCGAGAGACCTGAAAATGCGGGTTTGAAGAAATCCTTAAAGGCACTAATCTTTCTCTTTTCTCAGTTAGCGTATGAGCTAATGAAGATGTAAATTTTCCACATCTGTTTATGCACTTGTATCTCAGATTTATCAAATATGTTACTTCCAAATAACTAATTTTTCTTGAGAGATGGATTCTTTGTTAGGTTCTAGCGAAAGCAAAGATTAATGTTGATGCGATACAACCAGGTATTTGAACTTTATACACCTAAGAAGATGCGTCTAGTTTAAGCCTTGGTGCTAATGTTCTCGATTTGTGTGACCTTAGTGTCGTGGGCAGATATGATTGCTGTTGCTGGGTCTGAAGCAGTTTCAATATGCGGTGGCCCAACAATTCCAGTAGTTTTGGGAAGACTTGATTCAACGTAAGCCCGTCATGAATGGTACTTAAGTCCTCACTAATACATCTCTGGCCTTTGTTTCTATATATCCAACAGAATGATTGTTTCATGGTTCACAGGCAACCTGATCCAGAAGACAAGTTACCTCCAGAGTCCCTGAACGCCTCGGGTCTAAAAGAATGCTTCAAACGAAAAGGATTTTCGTGAGTACTTAGTCAAAGACAGCTGAGAATTGTTTCATGTTTTTGTGTTAACCCTTTGTAACTTGACATCACTTCGTGTTGCCATTGCAGGACCCAAGAACTTGTTGCCTTATCTGGAGCACATACGATTGGGAGTAAAGGCTTTGGTGATCCGACAGTTTTTGACAACGCATACTACAAAATCCTTCTTGAAAAACCTTGGACATCGACATGTAAGTCTCGTGACAATTAAGGCTCTTATATATTCTTTTCATCATCTGCCACTTTCTAAATTGTGAGACTGAGATTATATCTTTACATATGACTCTACTTTCCGGATGCACAGCCAAAATGACGAGCATGGTCGGGCTTCCTTCAGATCACGCCCTTGTAGAGGACGATGAATGCTTAAGGTTTCTCACATGTCATTATCTAAACATTTAACACAGAGTGATGAACACTTGGAAGTATAAAGGTCATTGACAAAACCGGAAACTCGTAGACTGATATTAGCTTTCGCGGTTTGATGATGCACAGGTGGGTGAAACGATACGCGGAAGATGAAGGCAAGTTCTTCAAAGACTTCAAAGATGCTTATATTAAACTAGTTAACTCGGGGGCCAAATGGAAAACATAATGATGTCCTCTAGTTTTATCTTTTGTTTAGTTCATTAGTGTTTTAAAACATGTCTTAAACTTTATTCATATGCATTTTGTGTTAAGCATTATTTGATATATGTTATTTTTAAATATTCTTTGAGCATTTCGTTAGTGTGTGTAAACTTTGACTATTTATGATTTTTTCATGTAGTGTATTATATTATAACATTTTGTAAAAAAATCTATCATAACGGTTCTTCAACATTTTATGATTATTTTACGAAAAGTATTAGAATCTATGTAGCATGGAATCTTCGTCGGATGTGTACTTCCTGCTTTGAAATCGGAAGCTCTCAGAAGTTTTAGGAAACTTGATTCCATGACGTTTCAAAAAAATTGTTTTGGAATCTTATATTTCTATTTTGGAAACTTACGATTCCGTCTTAAAACTTTAGTAGATATGCATGAATGGATTGAGAGTAACAAAGTAATAACTCCTGCACAACAAGCTGAACAGCCACAAAGATCAACCCTGTAACTTAGAGAAAATTCCATTCAAGGGGATAAAAGTTTTGTAGACGCATCATGGGTGTCTAGTTCTCAGCAGACAAGTATAAAATGACTTTTATATGACAATGCAAACAGTAGAAAGCTCCAAGGTTCATCTATAGTTGATCTTGTTGACTCTCCGCTAGAAGCAGAACCATTGGCTCTAAAAGAGGCGGTAAGGCAACTTAAGAGATTGAGGTATAACAGAGTTGCATTCCATGTGGACAACCAAATCATTTACTCACATTTTCAGAAAATGCAATGTTCTTCTTTTAGAAGCGCTAAGGGCTCCATCTACGGATTATCCACATACATTGGTAACATAAGGAGTGTATGATTAACGACTCCGATCAATATCTCTTCAAATGGATTAAAAGAGAAGCTAATGACGAGACGGATCTCCTAGAATATTCGACAAAAGACATACAATCAAATGGTTCTAATGGACTTCAATTAGCTATTTTGCAAGTTATGTTTAGTACTATGCTGCTCTTCTTACCTCTATAATGTTTAAAGAATTTATCATGTATAAGTTCTAGACTTCTAGTACTTCTCTCTTGTACTTTTGTTTGATATATTAATGAAAAACAAATTATGGCCAGGAGAAAAAAAGATAAGAAGTTTTGAGAAACATCAAAGAAAGGAAGGTTGTCACTGTTTGTACTTGTGATCTTTACCTTAATCTGGACCAACTTGTCTCTTAATAAAAATGGTTTTTGTGTCTAATCACTTTGCTTTCTTTCTAATCACTCTTTCTATCACAGTGCTAATAAGGATAATCCTACATTTTTATTAGTTGTTACCACTTTCCTACTAAAGGAAAAAAGTTATTTCAATTATTATAAATTCAAGGGAAATATGAAGATCTAATCATAGATCTTCCATTAATTCATTCATCACATCCATCAAAAAAGCGACATTTTTACTATTTTGCTCTTTTTGATACAAAACCTCACATTTTATTACTCCCTCCGTCTCATTTTTTTTTTATCAAAAAAAAAAAAAATTAAATGATGTTTTATAACTATTTTTCTGTTTCAGTTTAAAGAATGTTTTTAACTTTCTATGAAAAAAATTTAATGTTATTTTATGTTTTTGACCATTTATATTCTGCATTATGATTTATAATTGTTTGAGTTAACTTTATTTAATGTTGTTTTTATGCAAAATGAGGTAAAATGAATAAAAGTTTGTAATTTTTTAAACAGTGCGTAAAAACCTTAAACATCAAGTATTATGAAACAGAGGGAGTATTATTTATTTTATAATTTCTACATTCTTAATTAATGATTTTTGTATGATTTTCTAGCAAATTAGCTCTAAATCCAATACAAAAAGAGACACCAAACTTAACCTAGTTAGGGAACATGAGAGGATCCTTGTGCTTCTCCAAATGCTTTGTAACTTATCCTTACCACACGGACTACAAAATATGGGTATACTTCATTCTTACGATTTATTCGAAAAATCTGCCGTAATTGCTAATAGACTTATGTATGAAAATCTGTCGATAGAATAAGTCAGTTTAAAAAATTGTGGGTTTACATAGTCGTTCTACAATTTGTAAAACTCTTAAAAGACAAAAAATGCTTCAACAATAGAAAGAAAAAAATTGGGTCACTTATTAATTAAGCTATATATACATATATATATATATATATATATATATGAAAATGTGAACTGCTCTACAAAAACCTTGAGATAGAATTAACTATATGAGTACAAACGCATGATGACCAATATCATATAGATTTAAGAAAAGAGTTCTGGAGCAACACCTTGTAAGCTTGTTAATTGATTTTCTAATGTTAACTACTATAACTAATAAACTATCATTTCATTTCTCAAAATATAAAACCTTTTATTTGAACTAGGTAAATGTCTGCACGACGTTACGGGCTATTTTTATTAACTATTGTAAGTAATACATGTAAACATACATGTATGACGGAAGTACATAATTTAGTAAATATACACTAACTCTTATATGTTTGTGTTATCTTCGTTGATTCATATAATGCTTGTATTTTTTCATGGAGGTCAAAAATATTTTTTATTCAAGTTGATATTATAAATCTTCTGAATCTTTGACAACTTCTCAAAAAAAATTTTGTATTGTGTCGAAATAAATATGTAAATAAAAAACTAATCAATTATATTCTAAAATTTTCAATCAAATTATTTACAAACGAACATAGAGAGTTTTATATTTCACGTACTTTCAGTTAGATGGGTTAAAACTATGACTAAAATTAGTCTTTAAAAACTATAATAAAACATTCGTTCTTCTTGATTCTTTATCTTTTGCGATCATTTTTCACTTTTTAGTATTTTTGAATATAGTAACATAATAATAAAAAGTGAAAATTTTTTGTTTTGGGCAAATCGCTTTGATATGTGAAAATATTTTTGTAAGAATTGAATGGGTGAAAATTTTAAAAGAAAGGAAAATAAGTTGTATAATAATTTATGTAATATGTGTATTTTAATGCTACGAATTTATAAATATGATTATTTTCATATGTTTTATGGTTGATTTGACATAAATGGAAAATGGTGATGTGTAAAAATGAAATGTTTTGATTGGTTTTTATAATTTAAGATTTACGATGATATATATCAGCTTCTCATAAAACGAAAAAGCTGATGTGGCTTCGTTGATGAGACTCAAGCTTTTGTGTTATTAGAGCATCTCCATCGTTAGTCCTTAGTCCAAAAATCCTTGGTTAAGGATCAATCCTTAACTATTTTTGCGGACCCCACGACACGTGGCGGTCCGCGATTGGTTAGGNTTTTTAAATCAGAAATGATGGGACCCATGAATAGTCAAGAATTTTTGGAGAGTCTCACGGATGGAGATGCTCTTATAGTATTGATTAGTTACGTGGCCTACCACAAGCTTTTGTGTACGTACATGTGGGTGCATGTATTTAAAATATGTAACACTTGTGTCCTCTATTTGCATAAATGAGATATGATGTACTTCATTAACTTCTCTTTATCTATGTAATACAAAACTCTGAATTATTAGTGATCAATTTGTATTAGATATAATACAATTAACATCAAATATATACATTTTGTGCAAATGTATTAATTAGCTATATATATATATACACACATACATACTTATCAATAAAAAAAAGCTATATATATATACATATATATATATATATTTTAGTACCGTTTCTAGTTTTAAAACTATGTTGGTTATTTATACTTTTGAACTTTCTTTGTGACGCATTTTGTAACGTCCCGACTGTTTTTCCCGTGTACCTCGGCGCTTTTCTCTAGGTCCGTGGATCCACTCTGTTCGACGGCCGGGAACGCTAACCCGAAGAGACTTTAAAGTTATGATTAATTTCTCTGCAATCACCACCCGATCTTCCCCGTACTTTGTCCTCACTCGCACGATTCCGAAAACTGACTTTTCGGAAAGTCAACCATCCTAGTGCTACTCCAGTACAAGTGCTACTCTCAGGATGTAACATAGGTGTGACCGAAAAGACAAGTGCACTTTGATGACATAGATAGTCAAATTAATCCTTATAAGCCCTCTTCACACGTATGACTCTATAAACCGGGGTCTCACACATTTGTTATTATATCTAAAAGTAAAAAAAAAGTTTTTACGAAATAAAAAATAGTTTTAGATTTCGTGAGGTAAGGTGATGATGTAACATTAAAATATGATCGGGTAGATTTAATGATGATGGATGTTAATTGATATCTCAACAAGAACTTCTGGTTGGATAAGAAACATGACAACAACACTAATGGATCGATCAAGTTTTGTAACACACGTATAAGAAATCAAGGGTGCCTTGGATTAGTGGTAGTTGGTTTTCGTTGCACCTTTAGTTGATTTCCGTTGGGAGAGATGTTTCACGTCATATCGGTATTAACAAAGACTGGCGTCTAGAAGGAGATTAGTGAATCTGATTCGTTCTCCTTCCAAATAAATTGAAAAAACCATAGACAAAAGAATTTGTGAGTATTGAAACTTTTTATTCATTATTTTCGTTTTTCGTAATTTAACAGTTAAATTGAATAACTTCGCATATTGTTACATAACTAGGATTTTATCCGCGTTATACGTGAGATTATGGTTTCTTAATATTTAGTGAAAGATTAAAATTTGAAAATAATTTAAACATATGATGCTATTTTTTCAAAAAATGGTCTTAATTAACCCGTGATAAATTGAATCATACTTCTCTTTTTGAAATAATTTTCAATTCTAACAATACAATAAAAAAACTATAACATGTTTTAAAAAGAAAATTAAATTTTGAAAAAATCATTATAGTTAAAAAGTGTATTTGACAAGAGGTTTAACATGGTTTTAGAGACAATAATTATATTTTACTACTTTTTAAAGAATTTATATTTATCACGAAAATACAAATTTATGTTAAGCGTGCCATGATTTTAGGTGTTGTTAAGTTTAAATTTGAGGTGAATTAAATCATACATTTTTATAGTAGTATTCGTCTCAATTAACCTGCGGTAGTATCATATTTTTTTAAAAAATAAATTTCAATTAAAACTATTTATGATAAACTATTAGTTATTTATATATTATAATTAAAATACTTTTCTTAGCTTTTTATTATTTATACTTTTAATTTTTCAAAAAATCAAGAGTTTCTTTATTAATTTTGTTTTAGATTATATTAAAAATAATCATTGTAAATAAAATTATTTGTTTGCTTTTTAAAAAAAATAAATATAATTGTTTTGGTGATTTTTTAAAAAGATATCATGAGAATCTAAAATGAGATTTTCCCATTATCTAAACATGATTTTATTTATTCTTGTATTATATATTGTTTTCAATGGTATTTGATATAAATTCTTACCAACTAAAGGTTATTTATATAAATGTACTTCTCAAATAATAATATAGAGATATACGTATAACATTAGTTATATATCTGATTTGAATTTATAATCCATTTAATATAATTTCAATTACAAAAAATTAACATCTTTTAAATATTATGGTTTTATTTTACTAGTATTATCTTGATTTATAAAATCCAATAGTCACCAAGATTGAAAACAAGTATATAATCTTTGTAAAAACTTGTAGTATAAAATATGCCCAAGAAGTCTAAAGTTCATATTATAACATGTAATCCCGCGATTGTGCTCGTTTGCTCACCGATAGCGATAACTAGGTCTGGGCAAAATAACTGGAACCGAGGAATCGACCCGAACCGAACTGAAAATAACCGAACCGAAACCGAATCGGAGTTGAAAAATAACCGAACGGTTCCGATTTTTGGGAACCGAAAAAACCGGAACCGAACCCGTACCGAACCGGAACCGAACGGGTAACCCAAATAACCGAAAATATATAAAAATACCCGAAAATATCCAAAAATACCCGAAATTATACCCAAAACATCTAAAAATACCCGAAAATACCCAAAAATATCCGAAAATTCCTAAAAATAACCAAAATACTAAAAAATATTCGACCACTAATACCCGAATGGTTACTTAATTTAAACGGAACCGAACCCGAACCGAACCGGAACCGAACCGAAATGTTTTAGGAACCGAATAGTTCCAATTGTTTGAGAACCGAAAGAACCGAACCGAAACCGAATGGATAACCGAACGCCCATGCCTAACGATAACCATCAAAACAACTTCGTTTGTCCGTTGCTGAATGAGCGGTTAAACGCAATGGTCAGCGGTTTAAATTTTTAATTATTGTATAATTAACAATTCTTTTATAATTTTACGATTTTACCGTTGTCGTTGCGTCAATTGGATGAACAAAAAAAGAAAACGTTGATCGCTGTCGATAGCGGCCAACGAATAGTTGAAAACATATAAGAGTTTTCGTAAAACTCCATTTCAATCCCACGATTTTAACCGTAAAATAATAAACCGTCGACTAAACCGTAATTTTCTCTGCTGACGTGGCGCTTAGATTACGAATATTCGCTGTAATAAATATTAGAAACGTTTTATTATTTTTTTCATTTCGCAAATAAAAAATCTCTCTCTCTTTCTCTCTCTCTCTCTCTCTCTCTCTCTCTGTTTTGTGTTTTGTTTATTCACAAAATCGAATTTGTGAAATTTTTTGTAGACCCAAAAAAAAAAACACTCAAAGAACAAATCGAAATCTCTCTACTCTATGAAACTTCATCCTTCTTCTTCTTCTTCGATTCCTTTGAGTTTTGCTGCAATGGACGTTTGATTTTGTTCTTGAACTGCATTTTGGTGAGGAAGATGTGCTTCTTCGTGTTCTTCTCTTCTTCCTCCACTGGTTTTATTGTATCTTCTTTGTTTGATTGTTTTCAAAAATGGCGGAAGTTCTTATGAATCTGATGAACATATCTACTTTTCTATTTTCATCGTTTGGTTTCTGTGTCGGTAGATCGAAAGTTTAAACTGTCACTTACCGATTTGATTCACTACCATCACTAGTGAGCTTAGTACCATGAGATTTAGGGTTTTATGATTTAGATTTGCTCCTAATTTCAGATTAGATTTGCGTTTCTGGGTTTTTGTTTGCTTTGGATCGATCGATGTAGGGTGAAATGTGCGTATTGTCTACAGATCCATTTGCTTTGTATGAACTATGAGTGGTTTAAGTGAAGTAATTTGATGAAAACGAGTGCTTTAATCTTGATCATTCACAATGTTGCTTCTTCACTTGTATTGATGTTAGTTTCCATGTTTGTTGTTTTGTAGTTTACTATGGATCCAGAAAGTATCGTGGCTGCGAATGGGAAAGAATGTGCTGTTGCAAATGGTGGTATAACGATGGAGAATGTCGGTATTGAAGGAAACGGTGTTGCTTCTGGCGAAACCTTGGATACTACTTCAGAAAATCAGAATGGGAATTTGGGAGACAGTTCAACTTCGGATGCAATTGAACAAGCCAAGGAGATAGATGCGGTTTGTTACACTTGATCGGTTAAACCTACTTAATCGTCAGAAGTTGTAATCAACAACTGCGTTTTCTTTTTTTATTAGGTCGCACATGTTGAAAATGTGGATGAATCAAAGTGTGTTAAAGGCGTAAAGGCTCAACGGAAGGTAAAACAGGAGAAACCCTCTGGTGATAAGAATGTTCTGTCGGTTCGTATTGAAAAGAAGAAAGAGAACAAAAGTTCAGATGCTAAAGTGGCAGCATCAAATGGTTCTGTTGCTCCTAAAGCACAGACAACAAAGTCTCTAAAGAGCACATCGTTCAATAGTAGAGAGGCTCGAGTCAAGGAGGTAATCATCCCTCGCAATTTGCCTCTATGTTTCTTTGCTTTGGCTTATGCATATATTTGTGTCATCCTTATTTTCTTGGCTGATGATTGTTTCTGATTTCAGCATGGAAAGCAAGATTCTGCACCAGCTGAAAACGCCGTGAGGTATTGAGTCTTCATTTTAGAAATCAGAGTTTCTTTCCATATGGACTTGAAGACTTAAAGTTTTCGCATGAGTTTACTGCTAAACCCAAAACATATCCATCTAGGGACTAACATTGGTGCTAAGTCGTATCATTTATCTCTCAGTCTCTAATCAATAGTTAAACCTGGAGATTTGTTTCTCTCTTTGATACAGGGACAAGGCGAAACCAAAGCCTCAAAAGAAACAAGCCCATGAGACATCAGAAGAAGATACTCAGTCTTCTAAGTATTTATTTAACCTTTATAATTATTACCTCTTCTTTCCTGTGGCAAGCTGAGGCCGTTCTGCATTTGGCTCTCATTTTTAGCATTTATGTTGATTATAAACTTATGGTTTCTTAGTAGCCCGAAAGCTGACGATGGCAAACCTCGTAAAGTTGGTGCACTTCCAAATTATGGGTTTAGTTTCAAATGTGACCAACGGGCTGAAAAGAGAAGAGAGGTTTGTGTTTCAATTGACTACACTTGTCTTCTCTCCACATGCATGTTTAAAAATAATCCATATTTTTGCTTTCACTTGGTGCAGTTCTATGTTAAGCTTGAGGAAAAGACTCATGCGAAAGAAGAGGAAATTAATAACATGCAAGCCAAGTCCAAGGTTGTCTTCTAAACTCTCTTCTTTGCTTCAGTGTTGTCGACCTACTTTTGTAAATAAAATACTCGTGGTTCTCTCGCAGGAAACACAAGAAGCTGAGCTTAGAAAGCTAAGGAAAAGCTTGAACTTCAAAGCCACACCCATGCCTAGCTTTTATCAAGAACCTCAGCCGCCGAAAACCGAGTTAAAGAAGGTACTTCTGCGCTCTACTCACCCGATCTCACTTTTTAGTGAAGTACTAACTCTCACAAATCATGTATAATTGTTATTTAATTCCAAGTAGATACCACCAACAAGACCCAAATCTCCAAAACTCGGGCGAAAGAAGACTGATTCTGAAGAAACTCAAACCCCTCGTCTCGGTAGGCTGAGCTTAGATGAGAAAGCTTCTAAAGACAACCAAATTGCTAATAAGGGAACTACGCCAACAGTTGATCTCAAGAAGCAACCAGTGCGCAAATCCCTTCCAAGATTGCCATCTCAGAAGACAGCTCTCCCCGATGGTAAACCCGTCTCAGCAAAATCGACCACAACCTCAGCAAAGGTGAAACCCGAAAGAAAGAAACTTGAAAAAGATGCAGAAACCGTAAATCAGCCTACACAACCAACAGAAGTGGAATCACAAGTGACTGAATCATCCAATGCTGACGCCGAAGATTCACATGAGATCGCATCTCCGAAGATGAATGAAGACAAAACCGAATCCATCGAGGTATCCGAAGGAGCTGCTGTTCTTGATCATTAAAAAACTCTACGGTACAATCTCAAGACTCATAAGTATTTATATATATATCTTCAACCAAAAAGAGTGAAAAAGAATCATATGGGTTTGGTTCTAAAAAGGTTGTCGTTGCTTTTAAATATTATGTGTTTGATGATGGTAATGTTCTTTTGATCTTTTTTTTACGTTGTTTCTTTTGATGTCAACATCTTATTTTCCTCTTTTCTTTTTGATGCTTTGATTCCTAGAAAGTGAATATTCAGGTGTTTCTGCGTTCGTTTTGTGTATATTTTTCTTATTAATTTTTTTTTATATGTTCGATTTCTTTTTTTTTGTTATAATTGAATTTATTTTATTTTAAAATTATCTCTGTTTATAGCATACTAAGTACAATCATTCAGATGGAAAAAAAGCATACTAAGTACAATGACACTTTGGAGTGGGCAAATTTTACGAACCATCCTGGAATCATATTTTTTGTTCCGAACTTGAACCAAATAAAGAAAATAATGTTGTTTAACCAAAATAACCGAAATTTATTCAATATTAATACTTTTACTAAATATACATAAGAAATATAATAAAATATATTAAAATCTTAACAATATTAAACAACATTAATTAAATAGTATAGTTTTTTTAATTTCCTTCAACACTAAAACAAATATGAACTGAGATTCTTCAATAAAATATTTTTTTTCCAAATGAGTTCTATTTTTAAAACACGAATAAACCTGAAACCCAAATAATATAAACCGAAACCGGACCTGTATATCGGGACTGATTGGTAAGGGCTGTGACTGTAGATTTTTGCTGTGGACTTTTAGGACTTTTGGCTGTAAAAATTTTAAGCGGTAAAGAATGTGACTGTTACTTTTTGACTAATAAAGTATGATTGTTAATAAAAACTGTAAAATTTGTGACTGTTAATTTAAATATTTATTTTTATCAAAATATAATATATGTAATATTTAAATATCGAAAATGTTTTTGTCAAGAATATGAATATAGGAAATTTAAATTTGGATGGTTGCATAACTATTTTATTTCTATTTTCATGATATATGTAAATCTATTTTAAACATTAGAATTTGAATAGTGATATAAAATGGAAATAAATATTATATAATGTGGATAGAGAAAATTATGCTATATTTAAAGAATTTTTCTGAAAATAACAAACTTAAAAGAAATAATTTACTAAAATAATATATTCTAAAGAATTTTTAAAAGCTATATTTGCATATTTTGCATAATTTTGAATTTGAAAAGGTCTTTTATGTATATAAGTTATAACAAAATGAATTTCATTAAATAGACAAAAAGATAAACTTTAAACATTGAAATTTTTTATAATAAATCATATGTAAATTAATAATGAGTTTAAAATAATTTTTGGGAGAAAAGTGATGAAAAAGAAAAAATGTTTGCGAAAAAAAGAAAAAGAAAAATGTTTAAAACAAATTGAAAAAATGTCTACAGCCACTAAAACCTATGAGGCTGATTGGTTGAAGCTATTACTGTAAAAATTTATTTTAAACTTTTACTTTAAAAACTTTAATGGCTATGGTTTTAAAATATTTTAAAAGTGAAAGATTTTAGTCTTTAGAAAAAACTGTAAGAGTTAAAAGGTAAAGGGAATGGCTGTGAGATATTTTAGGAGGAATGTTAGACTTTTAAGACTTTAAAATTAACAAAGTATGATTGGATAAAATATGATTTTATAATTTTTAAAGTTTTCGCAGTTATTAGAGTCCAATTGCCATTCAACCCCTATGTTACGTGACTTTGAAAAATTCAGCAGTTAAAAGAACAAACAAAAAAAAGTGGCAGTTAAAGCTTTAGAGGAAAAAAGGAAGTAAAAGTCTGATCGGTAAAAATGACTGTAAAATTTTTAAAGCATTGAAAGTCTTCAAAGCAGCATCACCAATCACCCTCATTATTTTTCTCGAATGGGTCTATTTTTCTTAAACCGAATACCTCGAACCGAATTAACCAAGTTAACCTATGTCAAGTTTTACAAAAAAAAAACTATACATAAATACACACACACACTTGAGAAACAAAAATTATCTCTTTTTGTTCTCTCTTTTGCATAAAGATATTATTTTAAGTATCATACGTACAAGCCTTCTTCCTCCCAAACATCAACAAGAAAATGCACCATGTCCTGTTACATTGTTATACACATCATCTTCATCAGTTTCACAAAGTTTTTCTTATACAAGGCAGAAATTAAAATCCTATAAGAAAACAATCTAAAACAATGTTCTATTACAAATTTACTCCTAAGAATGTCATGAGCAGAAAATTAAGCAATCAAATCATCTCGGACCTGAAGAGGTATAGGTCTTGGAAAAGGCTTGTTTGTGCTCAATAAGCTATCATATGACCAGCTGAAAATAATAATAATAATAATCATAAAGTATAATTATAATGAAGTTTCACATTCATATTTAAAGAATTTCAATAAACCAATCATATATTATACTTAGAAACATATATAGTTCAATTTTTTTGTGTCCGAGAATTTAACAATACAATGAGAAGATTGTTCACTGATTGTCACCTTATTGTAGGTTCTTGAACTCGGCTTTGTTGTATGGTTCTGGTTCCACGCCATTGTTGTCTCGTTTGGTTCCATAGAGCAAGCCCTTTTATGAAAAGAAATGAAGAAATATATATATATCATTTGCTATATTGAATAAAGTCTTTTTTTTTGGTAATGAATAAGTGATATTACTTGCTTCTAAAAAGGGGAAACTTGGGATCAAAAAAAAAGGGAAAACTTAAAAAGCAAAGTATAAAGATGCTGATGAAAATAAAACTCATTTGTTTTTTTGTTAAATATAAACTTCATTTGTTTTTTTGGGTTAAAATATAAACTTCATTTGTTGATTGTGAAAGAAAAATGTTCAACGTCATTATGCAAATAAAATGTATATTTCTTTTGTGTTTGGCATCTACACTTTTTAAAAAATATTTTATATGGAATGAGTAAATACCTTTATTTTAAATGAAGTGATAAAACTACATATATATAATGTCACTTGTTAAAAAATGATTCTATTTAATATCATTTATTTTTTATGCTAAACACTTTTTTTCTTTTAGTGTTTTATGTAAAATTTTAGTGATTATTCTCCCACATAAACACAAACGCATATACATAAAAGATAAAGTTTTAATCAACCAAAGATGGATTCAAGATTTAATTACCATGGTTTACAAATTTAGTAGAGTTGCTTGTGCTACACCAAGGATCAAAAGATGTGTTTGAAGATTGTGATCGAATCGCGATATTATGATCCAAATCACATGTACTTGTGCTCCAAAATCCATCTGATGAACCATCACTTTTCTTCACAACCTTCCCTTTGATTTTGAGTCCCTTTGATGGCTCATCAACTTCCACAACTAAAGATCTTCCACTTTTGCAAAACCCGAAGCAGTTTATGCTCTAAACATAAACAAAACCATCATCAAGTACATAGAAAAGATTTAACATTTCATATTCTTTTACCATATATGTTCTTAGATGTTTGAGTTGAGAAACAAAATCGATTTCTTTCGATCCGAATGGCTCACATTGATGACAGCTTTGCATTTTGATCTTAGAGATTCCATTAGCCAACTAGAGAGAGCTTGGAAGTAAGCTGCCAAGAATTGAAAGAAAGAGCAACAACGTGTCTTACTAAATTCTGTTTGTGTTTTTATCAAGAATGAAGAACAAGAACACATGATAGCTATGTTAATACAGAAGATAAAAACACAATGACATAAAGGAGAAATATTAAAAAAAACATGAGAGAGATTTAATGAAAAACTAAGAAAATTATGATTAACATAGAAGTATAGTATATATGGCTACTCATAAGACAAGCAAACACACTTATGCACAAGAAGATTCCATAGGTTAGAACTTAAGCAAGTAAGGCATAATTACATTGTTTAAATATGATTTAGTAAGAAGTGTCTCTGGCCTTTGAGCATACACATTCGCATAATTTATATAATAGAATCTAGAAAGAAAAAAAAAACATTTTTTTTTGTCACATCTTCCATATTAAAAAGGGTACTTTTTAAACCGTGATTAATTGTTATTTTGATTTTGTAATCTTCAGATTTTTCTGCAGTAGTTCTACAGATAATAAAATTACGTATAATAATAAGTTACTAAATTAATTTTTAGATTTATTAAAAACTAAAACTTTTGATTTTTTTTTTATAGTTTGTAATATATTACAAAAAATAAGCTAATTTTCTATCGAGAAATCCCTCGGAAATCGGTAGGAAAAGCTTTGTTTCGACCAATTTCCGACAGAAATAGTTCTTCGGTTCTATTTTCTCGGAAAAAATCGATCGGAAGTTCGTCGGAAATTTCCGACCAATTTTTGACGACACATTTCTGTCGAGAATTTCCGACGAACTTCCGATCACTAGAGTTTCAGAAATTTTTGACGGGACATAAATCCTCGGAAATTTTCTACCGATTTTAAGTAAATTTTTTTTTACGGATTTCTGAGGAAATTTAAAAAAAAAAAGAAAATAACTTCAGCAATGAAATAATGATTGTAAATTAAGAATAAATTTAATTTAATTATAAAATGAAAATTAAAATTAAAATTTAATATTAAAATAAAATGAAATTCAAATATAAAACAAAGTTCACATAACTAGTTTAGAAATAAAAACTACTTGCGAGGAGGAGGTTGCGGGTTCCCTGTGGCCCGGGATGTTCAGACCCAATTTCGCAAAATAGGTCTCAAATGATGCTAGCTTATCTTCCAAGCCTTGATTACATAACTACCTCAATGAATTAATTGTTAAATTAACATTTTTTGAAAAGAATTAAGATAGTACAAGAAAGGAAATACAAATATCTTCAAAAGGAAATCGCATTTGTATATAAATGTATAGTTTTTAATATTTAATATTTTTTGTGTTAAACATGTTAAATACCGAGATGGCCGGAGGATTTTTTTTTTTAATCCCCGAGAGTTTTGGACTTTCGATCCATACGGTTAAGTTTCAATGGCCGGAGGATTCTAAGCATTAAGGATTATTCTCAAGTAATTGGTTTCTTAAAACTGTTGATTTTAAAAAGCATTTCAAGAAGCATGGAAAGGGTTATGCCATGGTCAAGCACCTATTGGATCATCGCTAGTGATACAAGAGAACGAAACATATACTATACAACCACAATTGTTATAAGGTCCATGTGTATCTTCTTACATTCATATTCAGGTACTTTAAAATTTTTTATAAATCAAGTGACTTATATGAAGATCCACTAGCGAAAAGAGAACTTCTTTTTACCTCAACACATGTTCTTTTAACGAGGTTGTAAAAGATGTTCATGTTAGTGTATGGACCAAACACACTTTTGGTGCCAAAAGATCCTATTGGTCTCATGAGTCATGCACACAAATCATTTGTTCTAATTAGACTATGCATTTAAAATATGCATGCAAAAGATTAACAAAGTGTTGGTACAGTAGTAAAAGTCTCTCGAATTAAAGAAGATGTCACGTGTTCGAACTGCATAGGTAGTTCGTCAAAGATGAGTATCTTACCTGATGTGATCTTATTGTGGGGCATTAGGGTCACACGGACCCGTAAAAATTGTTGAGTTAAAGATGTTTATTATCAATATCTAACGTAATTTTAATGCTTTTTGGGTAAGATTGATGGGAAAATAGAAGCACCAACAACAATAAAAGAGTGGAAAAACAAAAAGATTGAGAGTTGGTTAAGCTTCAAGAATGTGGAAGGCCTTTTCTTAAATGGTTCTGGTCTCCTTAATCCCCATGGGGAAGTTTGGTGGCGATTGGTTAGTAATCCACCTAGAGTAAGTCATTTCCAACAAAAAAAAGTCTATATACATTAAAGTATAAAACATTTTTCTTTATAAAACAATTTTTTTATTTATTTCGCATTTTATGTGCATTAGAGATGTTACATTACTTGTTTGGTAATCAAAATCGTTGATCTAGTTAATATCAATAGATTTTAGTTTTGGATTTTCAAATCAATTAAACTACACAAACCAAACCTTTTAGTAATTAGTATGCATGAGAATTTAGTGTGCGCAATTGGCATCTATGTATTACCAATCATCGGTTAGTAGCTATATACATTACAAACTCGATAAATTAATATTTCGGTAAATTAATAAATTTTTCCGGTTCCAAATTGATTTTTTTGACCAAAATAATCTTTCAATAAATTACCAACTCTTTAAATTAATAAAATATTCACATTCAAACCGTATCAATTTATAAAAGTTTTACTGTATATACAAATCTACTATAGAAAAACTTTTTTAGTTTGTTGCCTCGATTTCTTTTTTTTTTTATTATATACAATTATGCAAATAAAAATGTATATATATAGGTTACTAATTATGATCAATATATCATTTGTTTCTCTCAAAGAAATTCTCATAATAGTTTCATCATTTTTTGTGTGTGTTTGCATGTGCAGACAATTAGCTTTATGCAGTGCAATGACTTAACGTATAATGGACTGATTCAACTTAATAGTCCAAGGAATCACATTTCAATCGATGATTGCACCAATGCAACTTTATCAAATCTTGTTCTTAATGCACCTGAAAACAGTCCAAACACCGATGGGATCGATATTCGTCATTCACACAATATGCATATCTTAAACTCATCTATGCAAACTGGTATTCTTTTATTCTTTTTTTTATTTGAATGTTAGAATCAAATTTTTATTTGCATGCATAGATTGAATTGCCCACACGGGCGTGGTCCAGTTGTAGAAGAGGTTTGAAAATGTGTGAACACCACTTTTCTATGGTGTGATCTTACTTGGAAACAAAATCACATTCAAGTTGGAGGAATTGAATCTACAATGTTAAAATCGTTAAAAATAATTAAAGCACTCCGAGCTAGACATGTCCAAATAATATAAAGGTCTAATTATCAAAAAATTTAATTAAAAATTCGATAAATAATTTTATATAATGATGTAAAAAGTCAATACAAAGTTATATGTATCTTTTTTTATAATATGGCAATAAATTTTATGGTCAAAACTACACGACAAAAATTATTTAGCATAGAAAATCAAATAAATTAAATTTTAAAAGGAAAAAAAAATCCATAATAATTGTTAGTGACAAATCAAATTGGAAGAAATATTGTTAATATACTGACTAATTGGTTATAAACCTATACGAAACTAAAGTTGAAAAAATGCGTCAAAACCTTTTGTCTTTTTGATAATTATCATCATCTTTGGTATTCTAAAAATCACGATGCATGAAAATTTTAAAGTAGGTTTTTTATTTACGTATGAGTTTCGCGATTTAGTTCTTATAGATGAATGCAGATGTGTTGATATGTTGTTAATTCTATAGGGAAATGCAGTGAAAATGAGCAACATAACATTTAGATATTTTGAAGGGACCTCTGCAAGTGAAATTGCTATAAAGCTAGATTGTGATGAAGTTGAATGGGGTCGTAACATTGTGATGGATCACATTAACATTACATCTTCATCACCAGACAAGAATCTCACATCATATTGTAAATTTGCCGATGTGCTTAATTCATTTGTCAACATTGACATCAATTGCGTTTCAAATGCGGATTCTAAGTGTTAAGTTACACGGGATTCCAACTCAAAACAAATTTGCTAATACGCCCCTCGAAATGATGGCTCTCTTGGCCATAAATCTCGTTATGTTTGGGTATGGATCGATTGACCAACTTTGGGTCAAATCGATTGGATCGGGTTGAATTATTTGGATCTAGGCTCTGATACCATGTTAAGTTACACGGGCTTCCAACTCAAAATCAATTGGCGATGAGTGGAGAGGCCCATATCATTTATATATTAGTTAGGATCCCTTGCAACTTCCGTTGTGGGATACTTATCCCTAATACTAAGTCTCGGGAAAATAAATTAATTTAACTTGTTTAAAGAGAAGTATTTTTTCTTGATAAAAATGTAAATATTCATTAGTTAAAATGAAATTACAAAGCTAATTGTAGCTATAATTTTTTCTTAAAACTCAATAGCCATTAAGAAATAAAGGTTTAGGATTAAAATCGATACAATCTTAATGCTAAAAGAAACGATTATCGCCATCATTTAGTCTGAACGAAATCGTCGCCGTCATGGTCAATCCTCGACACCTGCTGGCTGGATGGTTTCTCTCATTGGTGACCATAACTATGACGACTTGATGTTGTGATTTTGTACAAGGATTTAAATTCTTTACTCTAGCAGTTTAAATTCTTTCTAAATACGTTGCATGAGTTGTAAATACGATTTTTTGTTACAATAAAGTTTTACATTACAAAAAAATGATTATTAGATGCAAAAATGGTAAAGAATTTCGATGACGCCTTTTGAGCAAGAGAAGGAATTTTGAAATTTAATTATATGTCTAAATGTGGGTTTATCTCTGTATGAATGGATAGAACTTATTGAGTTATCACGCAATGATACGATCACTTGATTTGGTAATGATGACCATATCTTAGTCTACTGCAATGTTATAAGTAATTATGCATGTAACAAGACAACAATTAATCATGAATGTAAGTGTATATAAGGATACATTTTTGGAAATTTGAAAATGGTGACGGTTCATAGCTTAAGAATAGTATATAATTTAATTGCGTTGAATGCATACCTACTAAATATTAAGAGAGTGTACTAAATACAAGTATAAATTAAATGTTACTAGTATAAGTCAATAAGTTCATCAGAAGTTATAAATTTTGGAAATGATTTGTGAATCTATTAAACTAGAAAAATTAAACCAAGAACCTTTACAAAGTCATATATATATTGACTACCATAATTAAAATGTATAGTTGAATAAATACAAAAAAAGGAAAGAAATATGTATTGTTGAATAATATTGAAAAACAATCGTAAGTAAGCATCATCGTTTTAGGACTCTCAACACAACATATATACAACTCAAAACACACACAAAATTCACTGTCTTTCTTAAGAACTTACATTTTTTTTTGAAAAAATTGAATTTATTTTCCCATTAGTTAACATTTTAAATGGTGAGAAAATATAGTCTCTCTCTTTTACATTTTAGTAGCCATTGTTTCATTTCTTTCAAGAAATATAATAACTACATTTTTTTTACTATTATTAGGATTTGGAATTGTTCTTCTTGGTAATTCTAATTATATCATACCATTTGCAATATGGAGATGGTCGAGTTACTTTAAGCATCAAAGATTTTACATCCGACGCTTACAATACAACCAATGATCATTCTAAAGTAATTATGTTTAAATATCAAATATTTTTAATAGATTTTCAGTATAAAAAACAACTTATATTACAAATTAAATATTTTGGCAGGCGTTCAAAGATGCATGGAAAGCATTATGCGAAGCACATGAGAAAGATGAGCCAAAATCTTTAGTGATACATGCTAACGAAACATATACCATACAACCACAAGTGTTTCAAGGTCCTTGTGTATCTCGTAATATTCATATTCAGGTAGTGTCGGCCCTGAGAATCATATATTTAAAGAAAGCCGCAATCGAGAGAGAAAAATGGGCCGATTTTGTAGACGTGTTTTTAAAAATGGACCGTCTTCTAAAGCTACTATTTTGTAAAATCAAGAGCCGGAAGGACTTGTTTGCTTTGTTTGACTTCAAAGTCGCTTCTATATGGTCTTATTTATATTTTTGGATTCTGTCAATGATTTCTCCTATTGGTTTTTTACAAGATCGATGGCAAACTCGAAGCGCCGAAAATGGTGGAAGAGTGGGAAGAGATAGGAAGAAAAAGTTGGTTATGTTTTGAAAACGTAACGGGTCTTGTCCTTAATGGATCTGGTGTCCTCCATGCTCATGGTGAAGCTTGGTGGTCGACTGTTAAACACTCTCTTCGACCGCGGGTAAGTCTTTTCCTTAAGACGATATAGATTATTTAAGATTATTCAACATCTTTTACTAACGAACAATTTTTGTTTTGCTTATGTAGACAATCGGATTTAATGGAAGTAGTAACATTATATATAATGGACTAACTCAATTCAATAGTCCAAAGAATCACATTTCAGTTTTTAGTTGCACTAACATGACTTTATCAAATCTTCATCTAATCGCACCTAAAGATAGTCCAAACACCGATGGTATCAACATTGCTCTTTCAAACAATATTCGGATTTTCAATTCATCTATCCAAACAGGTATATAGCAATTATAATCATGTAAATAAATAGTGAAACTTTTGTTGTAATATGAATTTTTATTTCGATTAGGTGATGATTGTGTTGCGATCAATGGTGGTTCACATGATATCAACGTAACTCATGTGGCTTGTGGTCCGGGTCATGGCATCAGGTTTGCACATATTTGATAATAACTATGGTCTTTTTATTCATTATGTGGTAGTTAATACAAAGTCTCTAATCGTTCCCTTGAAATATAATTTCATTCATTCTCGAAATATTTCTAACTATTTTAATGTTTTTGACATATTTAACATGGGTTTATTATAATATCATACGCTAATTTAATTTATTAAAATTTCCTTTTTATAGTCCCGCAAGTTTTGGATTTTCGTTCTCTCAAGTTTTATTGTCTTCCAATTAAAAATCAATTGGCAAAAGTCATGCCACTTATATATCAAATAATGTCCTTTTAAAATTCTACATATAGCTATTAATCTCGATAAAATCCGAGATAATGTTTTACATAGCGCTCAAAATCAATTGACAATAACTAATTGACCTATATCACTTATATATTAAATAATGTCTCTTAAACTTTTGATATAGAATCTTTTTTTTTGTTAAAGGAACTTTTGATATAGAATCTTTCTCCGCAAATACTCCATTTTCATTTTAAAAAAGTTATTTCGTTTTTCATTCATTGTAAATCATTTTACAAAGAAGTTGATTTATTTTTTTGGATAAAAGTAATGCAAATATCAATTCCGCTTTTAAAATAAACAAATGCAGTATTGGAAGTTTGGGAAGAGGTGGACTCAATGAAACAGTAGAGAATGTGAAAGTAAGACATTGTAGCTTCAATGGAACTCAAAATGGAGCTAGAATCAAGACTTCGGCTGTAAGATCTCTTTCAAAATTAAATTTACATAAAACCTATTTATAATAATATTTAGATACTAATCATGTTGCATGTTACATATATTTTTTTTTATAGGGAGGACAAGGGTTCGCCAAAAATATTCTATACGAGAATATTACTTTGATAAATACACATTATCCTATCATCATCGATCAACATTACTGTAACGGTGGTCACAATTGTACATCAGGGGTAAAAAAATTATTTAAAAATTTTATTGGAGTATGAAAACATTTTATTCTTACTTTAAATGTTATGACGGACCGGACTCTCCACTGGAGCCAGATGTCTCTCGGCCAAACTGAAAAAGTCCTCACGGATTTGCTTTTGGGGTTTTACTTTCAAAAGGCCTCACACTAAGTAGGGGTTGGACTTACTGGGGCCAGATGTCCGTCATAAACTTTGTCTAACCCATGTCCGTCATAAACTTTGTCCAACCCCTATTGTGATATTGTCTGCTCTAGACCAAATTGGAAAAGCCCTCACGGATTTGTTTTCGGGCTTTTACTCCCAAAAAACCTCACACTAAATAGGGATTGGACTCTATTTATATATTAGACTTTTTTGTCTAACTTATCTTGGATTACATCCCAACATTAAATTTTGAAATTTGTATGAATTAAAATATATAACACGTGTTTTGAATCATGTAGGTGACTGCTGTGAAAGTGAGCGACGTTACATTTAATTACTTCCAAGGAACAAGTGCAAATGATATTGCGATAAAGCTAGATTGTGATGAAAGAGTAAGTTGTCATAACATCGTAATGGAACACATCAACATCACTTCTTCATCACAAGATAAGAATCTCTCTGCGTATTGTCTATTCGCGGATGTAATTAGTAGCTTTGTCTCCATTGATATCGATTGCGGTTTTGATGAAGAACCTCAACCACCATCGTCGTTTCCTCAACCTCCGAGCCCATTTCCTCAACCTCCAGCACCGGATGCTCAACCTTTGGCGTTTTTCGATTCTCTTCAATACCGTAAATATGGAGTTTTTTTATGAAGTTTGTAACGTATTACATATTAGGGATAAGTATCCCACATCGAAAGTTGCAAGAGATAACTAATATACAAGTGACATTAGGGATTAACTAATTACATAATACACCTAGAATTTCTAGGTCAGCAAATCCTATCGTGACTTTACGGTTTACAAAGTTGTTTATCCTACTCATTAATTTAGAGAACAGAATATCCCACTTGTTTGGAGATTTCAATAGTTTTTGGAGATGTCTCTCATCAACTTCAATTCAAGAACAGTGACCAGCTTACTCCTTTTTTGCCCCAAAGATCTTCGCCGCTTAGTCCCAGTGTGGCTGATCATCCTCTCGGACCAGCTACTGATCATCGCCTTGGTAAGCTATTGCTTCACCAACTAGCTAATCAGACGTGAGTCCCTCCTCGGGCGGATTTCTCCTTTTGCTCTTCAGCCTACGGGGTATTAGCAGCCGTTTCCAGCTGTTGTTCCCCTCCCAAGGGCAGGTTCTTACGCGTTACTCACCCGTCCGCCACTGGAAACACCACTTCCCGTCCGACTTGCATGTGTTAAGCATTGGATTNGTGGATTGTCGTTGGACCTTCACTTTCATTACATCTCTGTGGATTGCCTCGCGAAATAGCAATAGAGCTCTTCCAGACATTTGTAAT
>OVAN01001349.1:0-42070 GCA_900406275.1 Anastatica hierochuntica
TCCATCACTCTTGTATTTAATTGTGAAGACCCATTTACTTGACACCACTTTTTTCCCTTTAGGCAATTCGAATTCAAACCATGTATCATTCTTCTCCATAGCTTTATGCTCATTTCCCATGGCCTCTCTCCATACTTTATGTTCCTTAGCTTCTTCATATGTCCTTGGTATATACTCCTCGTCTAAGTTAGCCATGAAGACTTGGTGTTCTTGAGGGTATACGGCTAAAGAGCATGTGGCTTGAATTGGATGAACCACGGCTTCACAGTTGTAGTACACATAATATTTCTTCCAATTAGATGAGTCATTCCTTATCTTTGTGCTTCTTCTTAGAGCTTGAACCTCCTCTTGTTGGTTGATCTCCGACTCCCTTTGTTCTTCCTCTTCTTCACTTTCATTTATCTCGGATTCATGTCCTTCTTCCTCTTGGTCTTGAGTTTCTTCTTGATCATGTCTTGATGATTCTTTTTCTTCTTGATCATCATCATTACCCGCTTCATGATCAAGAGGAATACTCTCCTTTTGGATTTCGGTACCAATGGTACCACTGGTTCTTCTTGTACCACTGGCGTCGGTACCACTGGTTCTTCTTGTACCACTGACGTCGGTACCATTAGTACCACTGGTTCTGCTTGTACTATTGGTTCTTCTTGGAATCTCAATATTGCTTGTACCAAGTGTCTCCAATATTTTCTTGAGATTGTTGGCTCGGTCCGAAGGAGTACTTGACAAATCCTTCAAGCTTTCCCAATCTTTCTCATCGTAATAGCTCTTAAACTCTACAAATTGTACATCTCGTGAGAGCAATACCCTTCGTGTCTCCGGGTCATAACATTTATATCCTTTTTGTGTAGTTGAATATCCAATGAAAATGGCTTTGGTACTCTTTGCCTCAAGCTTATTCCTTATTTCTCCGGGTACTAATACAAAAAAAACACACCCAAAAACACGTAAATGAGTAATGGAAGGTTTAGTTTTGTTTGATACCTCAAATGGCGAGATGTCTTGTAAGATCTTGATCGGAATTCGGTTAATAAGGTAGCATGCCGTTACAACCGCATCTCCCCAAAACCTTTTAGGCATACTTGTATGGAACATCGTGGACCAAGCTACCTCCATCAAGTGCCTATTCTTCCTTTCGGCCACCCTATTTTGTTGTGGAGTGTATGGACAACTTGTTTGATGAAGAATACCATACTTAGCTAGATGTAATTTAAAGCTTGTGCTTGTATACTCCCCACCATTGTCTGATGATTTTAATCTTGGTATTAAATTGGTTAGTCACATAATTTTGAAAATTTATAAATGCTTCTAACACCTTATCCTTATATTGTTACAATGTGATCTATGTATACTTAGATTTTTCATCAATGAAAGTAACAAAATACTTATGATTCTCTCTAGATAAACATGGTGCAGTCCATACATCCGAGTGAATGAGATCAAAGCAATTATCATAGATTGTGAACGATTTATAAAATACGGTTCTACAATGTTTACCGAGAATGCAAGCTTCACAAATTGAATCGAAATACTAGGTATAATTAATCATAAGGCACGGTAATGAGGATGTCCTAATCTAGCATGCCACAAAAACTCATTGCTAGAGGTCGAGAAAGACTTAAAAACATGAAATGATTCAGGTAGTGGCTTGGTATCTTCAAGCATGTACAAGCCATCCTTGGTTATTCCTTTGCCAAATACCTTACTTGATTTAATATCCTGAAAATAAACCTCATTAGGACCAAATACAACATTGCAATTCAAGTCATTAGTAGTCCTTTTAACCGATAGCAAATTTAAGGTAAAACTCGGTAAGTATAAAGCCTTTGATTCTTTATCAAATAATTTAAGAATACCTTCACCCTTAATTGGAACCCCATAACCATTTGCTACAATAACCCTTCCTAAGACTGGTTTTATATCTTTCATAAGACTAGAGTCACTAATCATGTGGTGAGAGGCCCCGGAGTCAACCACTAACGATTTAGTAATATTAGAATCAAGGAAAGAACTACCAGAATTACCGGAATTTTCCTTTAGTGCTTTGATAAGTGCATCGAGGTCCGATTTTTTCACCATCTCGGCTTGGGCATTCATCATGGAGGCAGCCATGGCTTTGAATTCCTCCTTCTTGGCTTGTGAGGAAGAGCTTCCTGTCGGTTCACCTTGAGCTTTAGATGAGTAGTGTGCCCTTTGATGTTTAAAACCGATTTGTTTTGGTGGTCGAATGTGAGGATGTAAAATCCAGCATGTCTCCTTGGTGTAGCCATCCTTTTTGCAATGCTCACACCGTTTGTACCCTTGACCATTCGCTTGTTTGAATTTGTGGCCTCCACCTTGTTGATAGTGCCCATTGTTAGCTAGTTGTATCAGTTCTCCTTTTCCTCCAAAGAGGCCAAGAGACCCTTCTTCTTTTTGAATTTGAGCGCACACATCTTCAAGGCTAGGAAGTGTGTTAGCTCTAAGAATGTGTTTAATCACATCATTGTAGACAGGGCTCAAGGTGAGTAGAAGACCAAATACTTTGTCTTGCTCTCTTCTTTCATTAAGAATGTTGGGATCAATGGTACTTGGCCTTAGCATTTCTAGTTCCGCCCAAAGTGATTTAAACTTGACAAAGTGTTGGCTGAAAGACATTCTCTCTTGGCTTAACTCGTTGATAGCCCTCTTTACTTCAAAGATTCGGCTTATGTTTGAGAGTTTTCCAAAGACTTTCTTGAGTGTATCCCACAACTCCTTTGCATTCTCACAATAAGAGTAAGCTTCAAGAATGGGTGTATCTAGCGAACTTTGGAGAAAAGATAACACCAACTGATTTTCTTGACTCCATTTTTGCGAGTCCACAATGGCAAGTTCATTACCTTTTTCATCTTGAGTAGTACTCTTTGGAGTTTCATATTCTTCAACATGTCTCCAAAGACCTCTTCCTCCTAATGCGGCTTTTGTTAGCCTAGACCAAAGTAAGTAGTTTGGACCCTTGAGGGTCACCGAAATCACAAGCTTATTGCTTTCCATTTTGATTCAAGAGTATGAGAGTAAGAGATATATTAAGAATAAGATGAGTTTGGTAGATATTAAAGAATGACCGAGAATGAGAGAATATAAAAGAGAGATTAGAGACTTAGAATTACGAAAAAGAATAGAGAATTTGAGAATCTTTCTCTGATACCATGTTAGTTTAATGAGATTATGAGATTGAGAAGGGAGAATATTGAGAAAGAGAGAGGAGAATTCGAAGAATAAAAACAAGGAATAAGTATTAGTTCATTCCATAATAATATTACAATTACATTGTATGGTCTTTAAATAGAGACCAAAAGTATTTGAAAAATAAAAGAAATAAACAACAATATAGTACAAGCCATAAATGAAACTAATGACACATTTTGGCTTGATACTAACGGCTAGGAGGCTAGAGAAAGGGACCTCTCCATCTTGCTTGAATCTTTAAACTCTTCATGTGATCTTTATTTCCCGATATGGTAAGATAATCTTCATTCCCTTCCAACGACATTGTTAACTTCTTTTAGCTTTAGTTGTTTATTTTATTTCGTATGATGATAATTAAGACTTAATCTATCTTTACATGGTTAATTACATGTAAATAGACTTAAATTTTAATAATATCAACTTATGTTGTTCAACTCTATTTCTCTTAAAGGCCATTTTCATTTGTCTCTTAGATGATTTTAATTGTTCCTTGTTTAGTTCACAAACTAATATTAATTCTTTTTTTTTGTTGACTTTTTATTCGAAGTGGGTTCTGCTCCTTTTTAATGTTCTGAAAGTTCTCATTAGACTCAGCTCTTGGCTCCAAAAATATTTAATTCTTTGTCAGCTCTTGTTTTTGAAAATATATCATCCTTTATCGATTTTGCATGAAAACTTTGCTTCGTTTGAACTTTGAATAATATATCGTTAGCTGAAAATAAAAATACTTAAAAATGGAAATATTAAACTTAAGTCATTTTAGTAACGAAAGAGCAATATGTCTTACTCTTTGTCGTGCCCTTTCGAATCATGACATGACGACTTGACCGACTCACCTACAAGTCAATTTTTAATATAGTAAATAAAACTATATATTAACTTACTAATTCATCATCTTTATGTTACTGCAAAAACATCATTTGTATGTTATTGTGACCTAAAACTGCTCAGAAAATTTTGATAAGATTGTAATTGCGTGTAAGAAACTTATTTTGCTCATAATTAATAATAAGGAATATAAGAGAGTTGGGTCTGCTACAAATCATATGCTCTTACTACCTTACTCCTTTATTCTTTTAGAAAAAACTTCCCGGTTTATATGATCTGTAATCTATCTATTGTTTATAAATTCATAATCTTTATCTCATTGGGACGAAAGATATACCAAACGCTAATTTAGAAATACAATTCACATATAATTGAACCGAGCAAAATTGAACTAAACCGAAAAAACTAAACCAATATGAAGAATCTCGAATATATATATATATTTTTACTTAAAGCCCCACTATCTCCGCTAAAACATTTTAGAAACGTCTTTCTCTTTCTCTTTCTCTCTGACAGTTCTTTTTGTTTTCCTGTCTCTCGCTCGATGCGAAGAATCGAGCAACTTTGTCGCTTTTTGTAAGCTCTGTTTTTTATTGGGAGCAGCACCACCAGGATCCGAACGAGCTACTTGAATGTGTGCCTTTCGTTGCCTGATCTTTGCGGTGGCGGTGGCCTTGGCGTCGTCGTTGGTCGTCACTGGGTTCGCGTCGGCGTTTAAGCCTTACGCAGCCGCCAAGATTCTCCCTCTTGAAAGGGCTTTTCCTCTCGACGAGCCAGTTGAGCTAAGTGAGCTCAGGGCGCGTGACCGTGTGAGACACGCGCGAATTTTACTGAGCGGCGGAGGCGGTCGCCGAAGCTCCGTTGGCGGCGTCGTCGACTTCCCAGTTCAAGGCTCTTCCGATCCTTTCCTCGTCGGGTAATTTCTTCGTTCTTTTTTTGTGGGTTTTCTTTTAGGAGAAAATCAGAAACGTCTGCTTTTTTTCTTGTCGTTTAGATTGATTTTGAGATCGTTTCCATAACTTCTTTTCCCAAAAATCTCTGAGGAAATCGAAAGAGTTAGGGTTTCGAAGTTCTTATTAGCTTGCAGAATTAAGATTTGTATTGCTCACCTTTGGCTTCTTGATTTACTGCTTTGAAGGAGAAATGCTATCAATAAGAGTATGTATATTGCAGCAATTCTTGGGATCTTATTCAGTTTGTCTCCTTTCTTTTTCTTTTGGTTGCAGCTCCAAGACGACTATGTATGTCACATTTGCACACTCTGTTATTGGATCTCTCCTTTTTGTTCTAATGGGTTTTAAAAAAAAAACATCTTCGATTATGTGATATATGTATACTGTTTCTTGGTAGGCTTTATTTCACAAAGGTCAAACTTGGTTCTCCTCCCACAGAATTCAATGTTCAGATTGATACTGGAAGTGACATCTTGTGGGTTACTTGTGGTTCTTGCACTAATTGCCCTCGCTCCAGTGGACTTGGAGTAAGTAGCTTCTCTTAGTTTTTTTTCTTTGTACTTTCAGATCGGAGTAATGTGAAGGGCTTATCCTTCTCTTTTTTCAAAATTCATTTCAGATCGAGCTCCATTTCTTTGACGCTCCTGGTTCCTTGACTGCTGGCTCTGTTACTTGTTCAGATCCAGTTTGTTCTTCAGTGTTTCAGACAACAGCAGCGCAATGTTCTGAGAATAACCAATGTGTTTATTCCTTCCGCTATGGTGATGGAAGTGGGACTTCAGGTTACTACATGACCGACACATTCTATTTTGATGCGATTTTGGGAGAGTCCCTGGTTGCAAACTCTTCTGCTCCAATTGTTTTTGGGTGAGTTTTTTTCTATCAAACACTGACCCTTATATTTGAATGAGAGTGTACGTCCGATTAAAGATCTTAAACTCTGTAAATGATTCTCTTAATTTGCAACAGCTGTAGTACCTACCAATCAGGGGATTTGACAAAGTCAGACAAAGCAGTAGATGGAATATTTGGTTTTGGCAAGGGAAAGTTGTCAGTTGTTTCTCAGTTGTCGTCACGAGGGATTACACCGCCAGTGTTTTCCCATTGCTTAAAAGGGGATGGTAGTGGAGGTGGTGTGTTTGTTCTTGGAGAGATATTGGTCCCAGGAATCGTTTACAGTCCTCTAGTCCCGTCACAGTAAGCTCACTACCCTCTTATTTAATTTCCACTCTGAGATTGTTTCTCTAGTTCTATTATGCTGTCACAACTTGAATTGTGTTTTACCAGTAACAATTTGTTGCTTTTAGATTGATTCAGCCTTTTGCTGCCTCCCAGCTTGTTCTGAAATTGCCGAGTGGCATATGATACTGATAAGAATCTGTTCTATCTTTCTATTACGTAATACAGGCCTCACTATAACTTAAATCTGCTGAGCATTGCCGTGAATGGGCAGATGCTACCCATTGATGCAACAGTGTTTGAAACATCAAATACCCGTGGGACAATTGTTGACACAGGGACCACTTTGACATATCTGGTGAAAGAGGCTTATGACCCTTTTCTCAATGCTGTAAGTTTGTGTATTTCTTGTGTGGTTTGAGGAGATTGTGGCTTTCACATCGTGACTTTGTTTTTTGTTTCGTATCTGCAGATAACAAACAGCGTGTCACAATTGGTAACACCTATCATTTCTAATGGAGAGCAGTGCTATTTGGTCTCGACTAGGTATGGCTCCAGGTCTCCTTATAAAATAATTGCAATGTTCAAATCCTGTTCTCTCTAGATCAAAGTTAAGGGGGAGAGTTTGGTTGGTTTTGTGTGTTTGTGCAGCATAAATGATATGTTTCCTCCGGTTAGTCTCAACTTTGCTGGTGGTGCATCAATGATGTTAAGGCCTCAAGACTACTTGTTTCATTATGGTTTCTATGTAAGCTCTTCTACTTGTCATATATACAAATAGAAAACTAGTAGAACTAAAAATTAGTGTAATTTTACTTCGTCTCCCCTATCGAACAGGATGGTGCGTCCATGTGGTGCATTGGTTTTCAGAAAGCTCCGGAAGAACAAACCATTTTAGGAGGTAAATATACTGAGCTTTAAAGACTGATTATTGTCCGCATCTTCTTGTCCCAACGGAGTCCTTTATAATATGCAGATCTTGTCCTTAAAGATAAAGTATTCGTGTATGATCTTTCTCGGCAACGGATAGGATGGGCAAACTATGATTGTAAGTATCTAAATCTTAACACTCATGCCATTTAGGAAAGATCTTTCATCCGAAAAGTTGTAAACTTCTTTTTGGTTTTTGTTTTTGACAGGTTCGATGTCGGTGAATGTATCAGTAACTTCAGGAAAGGATATTGTAAACTCAGGGCAGACATGCTTGAGTATTTCAACAAGGAACATGCTCTTAAGAGTCTTATTCACTCTACTTCTTTGTATCTTCTCCTTCTCCTTGACGTAATAATATTTGTTTTTAGAGTATAGTAAGTGTTAGTTGATTTTGTTGAGTTATCTTTTATTATTCTTCTCACCATTTTTAAGTAGTGCTTTCTTTTAATTGTAGATAATTTTCCTTATATATATCACAGCTGTAAAACTTGGAAGATAAAGAAAAAAGAGATTACTTTATTGCCTGTAACGATAAATGTTTGAAAATCGCGTTTTGAGAATTTTTGTCTTTTTTCCATTAGTGTCCACAAAGGGTTTTCACTCAACAAAAATGTGAATTTCGCAAATAGGGAATTTTATATTACCATAAATTGGGAAAATTTACTTTATAAAGAAAAATCCAACTGTAAAATAAATAAATTACATCACAAAAACTAACGGTGAGTGAAATAAAACGCGGAGTAACGCGCGTTGTGCACACAAGACGCGATTTTGTTTTCTCCATGCAAAAAGATCTCAGCGCCAAACAAATCCTTAAAGAGACGAAACGTCACGAGTCGCGACGAAACGCCACCAAATGGAATATAAAGCTCAGGAGGTGTAACGGCCTATCTCTTTCCCGTTTACGTTTTGCGATTTTGTCATCTTCTCTCTCTCTCTCTGCACATCTCTCGTCGTTTTGTGCTTTGTTGTTGGTAGTGTATCTTCGGAGGAATACTATCAGAGAAAATGGCTGCTGTTCACGCTGCATTTCCTGCGGCGATTGCTTCAGGATCGGCTTCTTTGGTGACGGCGTCGCTATACGTCGGAGACTTACACCCTAGCGTCACCGAAGGTATACTCTACGACGCGTTCGCTGAGTTTAAGAGCTTGACCTCTGTTCGTCTTTGTAAAGACTCCTTCACTGGCCGCTCTCTCTGCTATGGCTACGCCAACTTCCTCTCGCCTCAGGACGGTACTGTTCGTCATCTCGTTTTCTATTTCGGATTTTTGTTTCCTCATTGAAAGGTTATGGAGAAGCGTTTCGTCGATTAATCTTCGTTTACGTCATGTTCCTCTTATCATCGTTGTTTTGCGCACTTTGGATTGATAATCGGTAGAGAATCTTGTGTATATTTGGCCGATTTTCCCGGGAAAATCTTGCGGAAAATCTTGCGGTCTTCTCCAGTCTATTGATTTCCACGAGTTTTCTCCTTGATTTTATTTGTTATCGGTAGACGGATCGTCTTCTTAACCTGTAGGTGTTTGTTGTGAAGCGAGTTCTGACTTCATGTTTAATAAGATCTATACTCTAAAGAATCTGACGTTGAACTTGAATGTTATCAGTGACAGCTAAAAAAGGTTTTTGTATCCCAGTTTGATTAAGGCAATGTTTGATTGTATCATGTAACTTTATTTGTGCAGCTAAACTTGCTATCGAGGAAAAGAATCACAGTATGTTGAATGGAAAAGCGATCCGAGTAATGTGGTCAGTTCGAGAAGCTAATGCTAGGAGTAATGGTGTGGGGAATGTCTTCGTAAAGGTTGAATGGATTGTTTCTTGCAATGTCTGATAATAAGTGTTGGTTTCTTGATCTATCGTTCTGATTTTTTTGTTAGAATTTGCCTGAGTCGATGGATAATGCTGGTCTGCAAGATATGTTCAAGAAATTTGGGAGCATTGTATCCTGTAAGGTTGCAACATTCGAAGATGGAAAAACTCGGGGCTATGGTTTTGTCCAATTTGAGGAAGAAGACGCTGCACATGCTGCTATTGAAAATCTGAATGGCACCATAGTTGCTGAAAAGGAGATGTAAGACCTTCATCCTACTTTATGCTATGCTTATAATGAGAGATCTGACTTGTTCATCAATGGTTTCGAAATCTGAATCTTTGGGAAAATCTTTATGCAGCTATGTTGGAAAATTCATGAGAAAGACTGACCGAGTGAAACCTGAGGTCAAGTACACAAACTTGTACATCAAGAATCTAGATGCAGATGTCAGTGAGGATCTTTTAAGGGAGAAGTTCTCTGAATTTGGGAAAATTGTCAGCATAGCAGTAGCAAAGGATGAAAATGGAGCGTGTAAAGGATTTGCCTTTGTCAACTTTGACAACCCTGAGGATGCAAGACGGGCAGCAGAAACAATGAATGGAACACAATTTGGTTTGACGAATTTGTTTCTTTTCCTCAAACAAATAGACTTTTAAATCTTGCCAAGTTATTTAATTATTTGTTTCCTCTGGATAGGTTCAAAGAATCTGTATGTAGGAAGGGCACAGAAAAAGGCAGAACGTGAGCAACTGCTTAAGGAACACTTTGAAGAGAAATGCAAAGAACAGAAGATGAAAGCTAAGGTACTATTTACCTTAAAGTGTAAAAGCCTCTCTTGGTTGGATATGATGTTACTGAGATGGTTATTTGTTTATAATTCTGAATGGAAGGTGTCAAACATATATGTGAAAAACATTGACACTGGCGTTACTGATGAGGAGTTGAAAGAACATTTCAGTAAATGCGGACAAATCACTTCCGCAAAGCTAATGTGTGATGAGAACGGAATAAGCAAGGGGTTTGGATTTGTTTGCTTCTCAACACCTGAAGAAGCTATGGACGCTGTGAAAACCTTTCATGGTAAAGGCCGCATGGTCACAGTTTGTTGGTAGATGACGGCTTTATGGCACAGCTGTTAGTTAGCTCATTGTATCGTATGATGTTCCTGATGCGTTGCAGGGCACATGTTTCATGGAAAAGCACTATATGTGGCTATTGCTCAAAGAAAGGAGGATAGGAAAATGCAACTGCAGGTTCAGTTTGGCAATCGTGTGGAAGCAGGAGGAAGCAGCTCTTCCGCTTCTGTCATACCATGGACATACCCTCCACTCTACTATACAAACACTCAATCCAGAATGTCATATCCGTCGCTGAATCGAGCCCCAATGTGGAAGTCTACTAACCCCACTTTTCCAGCAGTCCCATACCCGCCACTGGTATATATTTATATGATCCCAACATGTTGAAAGAAATGTTCAATTTGTTCATATTTGACGGAAAGTTCTGTGTAGGTTGGTTATCAGCCAAGGCCGAACAAGCAGAAGAGCAGAGGAATGTTGAATGGGAATGCTGTTTCTTATGTGCCACATGTTAATCAGCTTCCTTTGACAACAGACTTTCCGAATCAGCAGGTATTTTGGCTACCTTTTTTTCAATTTGAATTATTTATCTTCAACTCTTGGTAAGATGAATCAATTGAGCTCATTATCAAGCATATGCAACAGAACAAATTCTATGGCCGTGGAAGAGAAACGAAGAAAGCAGTGCGAAAAGGTCAATCCGAAGCACCAAGTACCATACCTTTTGCTGCTCCACTTGAGATACAGAAGAAGCAAATGCTCGGAGAACAGCTCTATCCTCTTGTCGAGAAACTCGAGGTAAGTGTTCTTAAAATAGGTCATTCTGTGTAAATTTTCCTTCACTAGTATTATCTTATTGTGACCGTATTATTTCATTATTGTGCAGCCCCAACTTGCTGCAAAAATCACAGGGATGCTTCTAGAAACGGACAACTCGGAATTGCTTCTGTTGTTGGATTCGCCAAAGGGGTTAGCTGTTAAAGTCCACGAAGCGATTGAGGTTCTGAAGACAGCAAAGGCAAATCATGCCGGTTCAAGCACTCTTCGTTCTGATATCTCCGCGTCTGACGTTTCGGTTAAGTGAATGAATAAAATGCAAATGACTAGTTCCTTTTGGTTTCTACAACACACTGTTGTGGGATTGTTTTTTCTTGCTTTTAGTTCTCGTGCATTGGTTAGTAGTTTGCTTTTATTTCTTCATCGGCAAAATACATTGCCTAAATAATCTCCATGACACTATAGCAATGTTGGAGAAAGTATTAAACATTGAATGTTATCTTAGTATTTTTAGACACTAGCACAAGATCTTCTTGAATGAAACAGTTCTTCTTCCTCCTCAAGTTCCGCCGTCAAAGAATGCCTTCCGAAACATCTTTCATCTAGTTTTGTTGATTTTCCCTTGTCATTTCCTTCAACCCATCTCTTCAGCTTCTTCATCAACCTCTTCCTCCTCGAAGTTTCATGATGATGATTCTCGTCGTAATGATCATTAGCTACTGTCAATGCCAGAGCATCCACTTGACCCTCCAAACCTAACTCTTGCAAGTTTCCATTTGGGGAAAAAACTGTTTCTCTTCCCATTAACTTGTGCCTCAGACAAGCATTGCTCCATCTCAGGTTAATCACTTCCTGCACTCCATTTGTAAACTCCTTCTTCAAACCCTCATACTCCTCTAAGACCCTTCTATAATCTTCCACACTCACCATCTTTGCATCCGCAAAAAAATCGAACAAATCAACATAAAATATTATATGTGTATCGAATCATTAAACAAAATAGTCAATACTTACCTCTGATTTAGAATTTGACAACGTCCTACATACTTCTTCCTTTTCCTTTTGCAACACGTTGACGTTAGCTTCAAGCTCTTTAACTTCTCCTTCAAGTTCCTTCACAGCGTTATTCTTCCTCCCCAATTCATCAAAACACCTCAAGAACTCTTTATCCACGCCAATAATCCTCATGTTCTTCTCCTTTACAACACTGTATAGTTGCTTTGTTCTTCTCCTGAGCTTCTTTGCTTTTCCCTCAAGCAACCCATTCTCTGATCTCAACTTTTGGATTTCTCCTACCATTTTGAGAAACATCATCACCAAATCTTGCCCTCTCTTGTGTTCTTCCTCCATCGCCGAATATTCTCGACGGAAAAAATCTAGTTGAGATTTCTCAAGACTCAACATGCTTTTATACTCCATAAGCATGACTTCTTGATCTTTCAAGTGACAATAGCGTTCAAAGCGCATCTCCATCTCGTATTCCTTCCTCTGAAGCTCTTCGAAGCTGGATTTCAACCTGAGAATCTCTTGCTTCTGTTTATAACCGAGGCTCTCTGTTTCTTCTTCTTCATTTCTTCTGCTAGATGATGAAGAAGACTCTGGGTTACTTGCAGAAGAAGTTACCTCATTATCATCTTTCCGAGACATGAATCTGGCCATGATCAAACCAGTTGCTGATAGTACAAGAGCCACACAAACTCTTAGAACCACTGGCTTCATAACTCCTCCTTCTCTTGGACCTGAACCATCCATTAATTAATCTCTTATGTTGCTTTCAATTCCAAAGCTTTTCTTTCTGATTAAAAATTTCCTCGTTTTGATTATATGATTCAAAACAAAGACCACAAACTTTATTGAGATCGATCTTCTTGTGAGGATATGATCATATTTATATAAAAGGTCTATAAGAAACATAGTCTTTTTAAAAATATATTTTTCTTCTTGGTGGAGGAGAGATGCCTTGTAAGATTCTTTTCTTTTAGTGTGTGCCTTTTTTGTTTCCTTTTGTTAATTCGAGTTTAATGTGAAAAATCAATTTAAAATCGGTTGCTTATTTGACTATTGCTTGCTTTACTCGTTTGGGCATCGGATTCTCCACTCGGACATGCTTGGATCATCATAATAACTTTTTATATGAAAAAAATATAAACTTCACACATCAATAACACTAGCTTAGTATTTACATGCAAATATATCAAACTACCTTATATAGTCAAACGGTATTTTATACCATAGTCCAAAAATCTTGAATCGAAATTCAGAATAAACTTAAAAATTATGAAGCACTCGGATTTTTCTATCACTAAGAGCATCTACTCAAGTGGTTAATCATGACTTCAAATGTGGTAAGAGAATTTGAATCTAGTATTTTCAAAAAACAAAAACCTTGCATCTTTTAATGAATTTTCTACCACCATAAATATTAGTTGTTATACTTATATTGAGTTACTCAAATTTCTTCTGCACTACTTAAATGTATGCGTTAAAAAATATCCATATAGGAGATAAAACAAAAAGGTGGTTTCATGAACCACTTGATTTAATTAGTGAAAAGAGAGAAATGGTCATCTCAAATTAGTTAGTGCGCATCACATTTAACAGCAAATCATATGAAAAACGTGACGAATTTAGATGATTCGGAATACATACGCGTCATATTGCTGTGGGAAAAAAAGATAATGAAAGAGAAAGAACGACGTACCTAATTATATATAAAAAAAACACCTACGTACTCTAGAGTACATGATTAACGCGATAATTAATTTGATGTTGTTGACTAAGAAAGTTAACGTGACTAATTTATGTGTTTAATCAAGACAGTAAAATCATCATGTCCAATCCTTAATTAAGTAACACCTGTACGACAATCGCTGAATCTCAATCAAATCAAAATATCGGTCCCACGACTTTTTTTTTAATAAAACAACTAGGACTATTTCCACGCTACGCGCGGCTGTGTATTTGCAATATTTGTTTTTTAATACTGTTTTTGTGATTTCTTTACGTCGTCTTATTAAGGTTGTGCGGTTAGGGTTTGAGTATGCTTTAGTTGCGGATGAGAGCTATTTTTTTTTATTGTGACATGGTTTTATTTGGTTATGCTCATAGATTGGTGAGAAACTTATACTTTGATTCTTTTGAAAGAATGTAATGTTGTAAAGTTAACTAATTTGAATGAAGTAGCAAATGATAAGGTTCTGAAAATGTAAAAGAGGTTCAACAGGCGTAACCATTATATAGTGAACCACATGAATGTAAATTGTATTATATTTTTTCGGAGTGCGGAGATGTTTGGTTTTTCACGCTTCTTGTTTTGGAGAAGTCTTTGTGTTTTTGGTTTTAGTAAGGTTGATGTTTTTTATGGGCGTAGGTCGGGAATCTTGTAATCTACAGATGGTACAAAAAAGATTTTAGTCGAAGATATAGATCGAGATTGATTAGGGTTCTTTTTCCCCTGTTAGTGTATTGACTATTATTACTTGGTGATGTGATGTGATTATCCACCCTTTCTTTATATGTAACATGCAATGTGCGGCATACTGATTAGTCTTTTCTCCAGTATATATTGGAGGATTTAATTCTACTTACATGCTCTCCTCGGAAGTCCGTCATAAGTTTTTTGTATACTATATCCATGTCATTGTCTTTTGGTTCTTCTTGTCTTTGTAGATGCGTAGGCTTTGTGGGGTTGTGACTCTTGAAAGAGCAACATATAGGTGCTTAGGACTGAAGACTACGCATGGGCAAGTATAGGAATATTTGATTTAAGCTATACCCTTGCTTTTGTTTATAGTCATCGCGTAGCAACATGATTGAGAACTGACGTCTTCGTAGTGTAAATGGGTGATTAATTTTTGGTGGGTGAAAGAAAGATCTTTGGTATTAGGACCTTCTGGCCTGCATTTGTCCTAGTGACTATTTGGGCCTCAAGCACCCTCTCGTCCAATTGGGTGGTAATTAGCCTTTGTCCCGTCACATAGTTTCTCTCTTTGGTTGATGTTTCGTAGGAGTATAATTAACACACCTATTTTTAGAAGGAGCTTAAGTTTTTGGAGTCCAGGTAACTCTAGGGAATTCAAATACATAGCAGGGTACATTGTACCATAATTTGGTCCAGTTGTTCAAAGTTTGCAGTTTGAAGCAATAATAAGATCGATTATGTATCGAAGATTTTATGTCATTGCGTAGTAGGGTTGTAAATATTAGCCGGGAATTTTTTGGTTCTTGGATAAGTTTGTTTGATATCGCTGTAATTGATTTGACGTGTTTTCAAGTTGGTTCAATTTAAAATACTACCAATCAACAAAATTCAATGTGGTCTGTTTTGGATTCCTTTTATTTTGGATTTTTGGCTTAATGAATCTAACGTTTGGTATTTGCTTCAATTAAGTTAGTCCCGATTTAGAAAAATTTTTCGCTTCATACCATATCTTTTGATAGAGTCAAATGATGGACAAATTTGTTTATGAACATACTCAAAAATCGACACAATAATTTTATAATTTTTATTATCGGTATAATTGATTCGATTTGAAAAAAAAATTGTTTAACTTTTGTGTTTGCTATAACAATAATTTACTATTTACAAAAGTGGAGCTTGCTTAGAATAATGTAAAAAGAGGGTAATTTACAAATAACTTACTCTTTGTAAGGTAGTTTTCCTATATTGCACCTAAATTAAATTTTCAGATTAAGCACCTAAAATATGCAATATAGAATTTATTGTATTGGGACATGCCAAGCTATTCTCTAAAACATATTGATAAATTTTTCCCATTAAATTGACAGAACACTATATGTTTAACGATAATTTGGCTGAAACAGAGAACGATATGAGAATATTTATTTTCTTAGCAAAATTGTTCCCCCAAAAGAAAGAAATGGTGCTCCATTGTTTCCCTTTCAAAATGGGCTCGCCGCATATTACCAAGAAACATCCACCACCTTACTCATTTGTTTCTATGTGGTATTTATAAATATCCGTTTTATATGAATGAATTAAATTTCAAATATAATTTTTAGTGAGATGTGACAAAAAAAAGATATTTTTAATGAGGTAACTTGTTTTGAGAAAATACATGTTTAGCTGAAATCAATATCTTTAAATTTTTAAAATTTTCAAACTTAATAATAATTTAATTTTATTTGACTATTAATTAATATGAGACACAATTTTTTACTTTTTAGTGATGATGTTAATGCAATTGTTAAAGATTTTGTTCATAAAGAACTTGAACGCCGAATAGTACCAACCTTTTTATACAATGGATTTGAACACTAATTTTGATTAAGGTTTATAACTAAAATTTTTAGGTTAGAGTTGGAAAAATTCTCATATGCAAGATTAATTTAATTCCACTATTGTTGTTAATTCTTATAATACGAAAAATAGAATTTACAATATTTACTTGCATAAGAATAAGAAAATTGTTTGATAACATCACTATTACAAAATAAAACATTATATTTTTAATATCAAAATAATAAAATAAATAAAATCATACGATGCGCGTGAAATAGTCTCTAATATTATATTTAAATGCAAAGAATATGCATAGATTATTTAACTCTCCAACCGAAAAATGTATGGTGCATATAAATCTCAAGATTAGTGCTACTGAAAGTAACCAAATCACTAATAGATAGCAAATTTGGCAAACAATCACGACAAATCTTTTTTCTAATGTTTTATTTACCCTCTAGATTTATTAAGAATTTGTTATTTAATGAAAATATAATTATAATCAAATTTTAAATGCTCTACATTGCGAAATAAAACCCTTAATTATAACTGGTTTTTGATTTAGAAAAAACCAGTTTATTTCTCATTCATATAAGAATCATATAACTGGTCTTGGATTTGAAGGTCCAAGACCTAATGAAGCTAGTTTTATCTAGTTTATTGCTCTTCTTTGGACATTTTCTTAAGTCTTTGTGTTTGGTCTTGTAGAGAGGAACATGCTTATCAACTCCTTTAACATCTTCGTCCATGCTTCAATTGAAATTAGCAAAGGATTTATCTGATTACTTGGTTCACTTTGGAGCTGATAAATTCGAACTCTAATAAACAAATTTAACAAAAAGATAGAAGATGTTTATTTAAACTTCATTATTGTTCCGTTAGAAAAACACAAAAATAAAATAAGAAAATACTGAATTATTATTATATTAGTTATTTTCTCATTGTGGCATCCAATACTTTGCCATTTCGAAACTACTCTTAGCATAAAGGTCATCTTGAATGATCATATAAATTTCGACACGCCTATTCATCATGAACGAACCATCCTAAACCACCAGTTCCTTGATCGGTTCTCTACTATTAACACAAACCTCAACTTCTTCGAAGATAACTTGTCCCACACGCTAACACCGTCATTCCCTTGTCCGAAAACTATAACGTAGTGTGCTGAAACAGGAGAAGAGTTCAAGGAGTCGAAAACGCAGCTGCCTTCATAGCTTTCTAAAACGTAAGCAAACGCGTTCCACGATTCGAGAAGTTCCTGGTGGAATTGAGCTCCTAGACCGAGTGTGAAATCAAGAAACATTGTAGGTGTTCTTGTGTAACAGGAGATGTAATTTCCATTGATTCTTTTGCTATGACTTTGACTTGAACACCGTTTTCTTCAGCTCTTGGTATGTCTGAGCTCGAAAGTTCTTGATAATTTGGCTCTATCCTGTCCAAACCAAATTAAGAAATCAAGGATACCAACTTGGTGTTTACATAAGCCAAAATCCCGAATTCGTTTAGATTTGGAACGTATCACAATGTGTAAGGTGGAAGTTGATCGTTTATGATGAATATACTTCTCCTTTCATGTTCACTATTGAGAAACTAAAAATGTGGTTTAGGAGATATACCTCTTTCACATTTTCTTTAACTCGCTTCAGAGAATCAAGGACACCAACGTGGATAGTTTTACCCATCGGGATCACCCTCGTGCTACAATCTTTGACAATTCTCCCTTCATTCACCATGCATCCAGCCACACGACCACTTCCACTGCTGAAAGTAGCTTTCAGCAGCTAGAACTTTTGTTGAGCCAATCGGGATTTGTTCATATCAATAGCCACATGGATCTTAAGATATATAAGTTGAGAGATGAGAGATTTTAGTGTTATTCGTTTGAGTAAACACTTGATTTATTAATGTTACCCTCATGAACTTCCTCGTCTTCTTCTTTCTCTTTCAATGGCTGAGTCTGACCTTGAGAACTCGTGGCTTTGGCGTGGAATTCAGTTACAGGACTAACGGTAGCTACAGTAGGGCAGAATAAGTTGTTGCCTTGAACCGAAAAAGGAAATGGCGGGGTCGTTGATATTGCTCTGTTCAGTGTTTCAGGATGATCTTGTGTTGTTGCAATGATTGAAACAGGGACGTTTTTCTTGCTCTTCTTCCAAATTTGGAGCGAAGGTAATTGTTCCCTCAGGTACTAACTGTTGGTTATTTCACTACTGTAATATAAATGGATCACGGAGATTAACATTACATGGTTTTGTTTATTATCAGTTACGAACCTGAGGAAAATGGAGATTATATTTACCCAATTCAATAGCTTTGGAGGTGCTTGATTCCATCCTTGGTAAGGGGTCTCATACTTGTTTTTTTTTTCTCCTGTAAGAATTGTATGTACTCGATAACCAACTCATATTGCTCTGTTTTCAGTGGCATGCATCCGGCAGTTCCCTTCGTCCCATAGATCTACCCAATCAGTCAAATCCTTGTAGTTCATGTTGGTCGTTAGATGAAAGGTAGTACGATTCCATTTGAGTTGTATATAATGAATCCCAAAGTCAAAGAAAATTTTGAACACCAACTTGAAAGCGTTGTACATAGAATAAAATCTAAACCCATAAGATGAGCACAAAAACTTCAGGTCACATCATAACAGGCAAAAAATATGAACCACGAATCTTAAATCATAATAAATTGTTCTCTAACCTGAAAAACATAGACTCAAGGTGGTAGAAAGAAAGTAACATACACCCCTATCAATGCTTCGATTTGATATGATAGTTTTCGTTGCCGATCGATTGGAGCTTGTTATCATCGCTTACTCAAAGCTGTCCAAATCTCCATATGATTTTCGGAGAATCTGAGCCCTAATTTTTTTAGATGTTCAAGTGTTTTTTTGAAGTCGTATTTGTATAAGGTTTATTAGTAAGAACGATGGGGAGGAAATGACTTTTCGATGACTTATGCGAAATAAATAATAAATAATGATTAAATCTGGCGTAATTGAAAGCTTAGGTCTGTAGATGTTGACGAATGGGTTTCTGATATTCGGATAGAACGAAAGAGGGTTTTTTGCTATTTTTCAATATGATGAGGCATGGTTTAAGTGTTAATGAATGGGTGAAAGCTGACGTGGAGCAAAAGGGGAGCTTTTGTAGAAGTCTGGTGTGGCACCCCTTAGAAGCCATAATTAGGGACTTTTTATTAGTTAGATGTATTGATGATTTTAAGCAGTTAGACATAATGAAAGGAAAAATCCCATAAAATATTTTTGACATATACTTTTATTTTAAGCTGTTAAAGGCGAAAGCGGTGACGATCGCGAATCTTCCCTAGAATTAGGGTTTATATTTTGACTTAGATCGATCATTTCTCTAGTTTTATCTGGTCAATCTCATCATCTTTATACCCTCAAATCATCGCTAAACATCTATCTTCTCTTCTGATACGATGGTTGCTGAAAGAGAGCTTTGGATGTCGCTCCAGAATATGAAGATAGGAGCAGATCAGCCATCGTGAAAGGTGCATGTAGATGCGAAGCAGAAGTTTGAGAGAGACCATCGGTTGTGTCTGGTGGTTAAGGGCTTGAATCTCCGACATCAATCTCCGACAGGTATCCGTAATACTCTTCCTATTCCTTGGAATCTGCAAGGCAAAGTCGAAGGTCAGGTTAATGATGATGGAACAATTAACTTCTACTTCAAAAAAGAACACCATCTGCTCACAGTTTTAGATAACGCTCCTTACTATTTCAAGAGATGGATGGTGGCCATTGATCGATGGAGTAGAAGGGAGTATCCAACCTATCTTCGTAAGATTCCTTTCTGGGTTAAGATTCAGAATCTCCCAAATATTTACCGTAGAAGGGATATAGTTGAAAGTATTGGTTCCAACTTAGGAAGGGTTGATGATGTTTCAATTATAGAACTAACACTGAATAGGCTTGCGAAAGTTTGGGTTAAGGTGGATTTTGATATTGAATCAGAGATCTCTCTGTCAAGAAACGTGGATATTATGAATGATGGGAATGAAGTGGAGCTGGAATTTAGATACCAAAGCCTGCAGAAGTTCTGTACTACTTGCAGAAGTCTGAGGCATGATGCTAAAGCATGCCCAAGGATGGATGAACAGAAGGGATTTGAGATGAGAATGAGGCAACTGGAAGAGCCATCTGAAACAAAACAAAGACAGTTAGAGGCACATGCTTCTGCTCAATCATCCAAGCAAGAGGTTGGTGATTTAAAGGGTAAGGGTATTATGATAGAAGATGAAAGCCAAGCTTCACAAAAAAATGGAAACTCATGGAGAAAATTGTCAACATGACTGAACTCATGAAATCTCAAGGAATCTGTATTAGAGATTCGATAATTTCAGGGGATAATAAGGATAGTCACAAGAGGAAAGCTCCGGATGATTTAGAATAAGAAGGGGTTGGATCTAACAAGCAGAAGGTTTAAGGTGGCTTTAAGGACAAGGGGAGGGTGGACACCCCGAAGCCAACCCCTGAAACATGAAGCTTTTCCATTAGAATTGTCAGGACCTAAGGAGCCCCCTGACAATTCCTATTTTGAAGAACATCAGAAGGATGTACAAACCTGATGTTGTGCTCCTAGTAGAAACCAAAAATAAAGACAACTTTGTTTATAATCTAGGAAAGGAGCTGCAATATGACAATGCTTTTGTAATCTCTTCTATAAGTTTAGGGGGAGGTTTAGCAATATTTTGGGACAAAGAAATCGACCTTAATGTTTTGGGATCACCTACTTTGTATCAGACAGATATGTACATACAAGAAGGTGATATAAAGTTTCTTTTTACTTACATCTATGGCCATCCTGACAAAACTCAAAGAAACAGACATTGGAGGCAAATTATTAATACAACTGACTCTTCTTCTCTAAATAGCAATCCATGGCTTCTCTTAGGGGATTTTAATGATATAAAGAGCAATGAAGAAAAGCAAGGTGGAGCTTGAAGACATGATTCAAAATCTACTTAATCAGCTAGGTCTCCAAGATGTTAAGTCTGTTAATGGAAGCTTTACTTGGATAGGCAACAGAAATCACCAAACAGTCAAAACAAAGATAGATCGAGCGCTTGCTAACATTCACTGGTTTGACCTTTTCCCTGATGGTTACATTAAGCTATTAAAATGGCAAGGGTCTGACCACAAACCTATCCTGCTTAACCTCCACAAAGAAAGCTGGCAAGGTAAGAAATACTTTAGATATGACAAGCGTTGGAAGTTTAATGTGCAGGTTCATCAACAAATACAACAAGTATGGTCCGCTAAATGTGATAAGCTACCTCCAACTCAATTCTTTCAAGCTCTTAAAACCTGCAGACATTCACTTTCACAGTGGAAATCTCAGAACAATCAAAATTCAAGAAGGCATATTGAAGAACTTGAACAGAAGATTCACCAGGAATATGAGAAGTATCATGTTAATTTTGACTAAATAAGTCATTTGAATTCTGATTTAGCTTATCTTTCAAGCAGGAGGAGGAGTATTGGAGGCTCAAGAGCATAATGGTATGGCTAAAATCAGGGGATCATAACACAAGATATTTTCATATTGCAACAAAGCAAAGGAGAATCAATAACAAGATTACAGCTCTAAAGGATGAGCAAGGAGTACTCAAGTATAAAGAGGTTGATATCCGATGTGTCCTAACCAATTACTTTCAAGATATATATGCCTCCTCTGGTTGCTATCTTGAAACAGATTTGGAAAAAGCGAAGCCTGAATCTTACAGGGTTTCTCAGGAGATAAATGCAAAAATTACAAAACCAGTTACAATGAAGGAAGTTCATCGTGTCCTCACATTAATGAATGAAGATAAAGCTCCTGGTTCTGATGGGCTGACGGCTGCATTTTACAAAAACCATTGGGACACAATTAAGCAAGGTGTGTTACAATATATCAAATTATTTTTTGAATATGATTTCTTGAATCCTGAGATAAATCACACTCAGATTTTCTTAGTTCCAAAGATTGAGAACCCCTTAGAAGCTAAAGAGTTTAGACCTATTAGCTTATGCAATATTGCTTACAAGCTAATTTCTAAAGTCTTAGTTGAGCGGCTTAAACCTTAACTAAATTATATCATTTCTGAAAACCAGACAGCATTTATCCCTGGTAGATTAATAACATATAACATTCTCATCATTCATGAATTAATGCATTCTTTAACTACTAAGCCAAGAAATCAGAAATACATGGCTCTCAAGTTAGATATCTCTAAAGCCTTTGATAAAGTTGAATGGTATTTTATAGAGTTCATGTTGAGATCCTTAGGTTTTGCAAAGAAATGGTGTAGATGGGTAATGAAATGTGTTTCAACAGTCTCATATTCGGTTATTGTAAATGGAAAACCATATGCAAGGTTTTATCCTCAAAGAGGAATTAGACAAAGAGATCCCCTTTCTCCTTATCTATATCTCATTTGCGCAGAAGGTTTGTCTAATATGTTACAAAAACTCTGTTTTGCAAAACAGCTACAAGGTTTCATAGCTAGTCAAGGAGGACCAAGGATCTCACATATGTTTTTCACCGATGAATCTATCCTATTTTGTCCTGCTACAATACCCCAGACCAATATTCTATTAGAAGTTCTTCATACGTATGGTAAGGTATCAGGTCATAATGTAAATTTTTCTAAGTCGGCAATCACTTTTAGTAAACAAACTCCTCAGGAGATTCAAGATCACCTTAAAAGCATAACGGGTATATCTAAAACAGGAGGCTTTGGTAAATACCTTGGCTTGCCAGACTTAATAGGAAGGAATACGAATGCATCTTTCCAATACCTAAAGCATATAATTGAGAATAGGATGACTAGCTGGTATAAAAAGTTACTATCGCCAGCTGGGAAAGAAGTTCTCTTAAAGTCTGTTATTACTGCACTTCAATCTTATGATATGAGTTGTTTTCTAGTTCCAAACAGGTTGATTCAGCAGATGACTCAACTTATGAGGAAATTCTGGTGGCAAACCACAAAAGATAAGCGGAAGATCCCCTCGGTTTCTTGGCATATTATTACCAAATCAAAAAAGATGGTGGATTAGGCTTCAGAGATCTTAAGCATTTTGATAAAGCTTTAGTTACTAAGCAAGCATGGAGGCTCTTAAAATATCCTGAATCTTTGTTAGCCAAGGTGTTTAAAGCCAAATATTATGCTAACAATTCTCTTTTCGCCACAGATCTCTGTAAGAGGGCCTCATATGCTTGGCGCAACATTCATCAATGTCTGCCTATTCTACACCAAGGTATTAGGCACATCATCTGAAATGGAAAAGACACTCAGGTTTGGTCTGATCATTGGCTCCTAGTTTCCCCTCCTAGATCACCAAGACCATCTCCAGGTTTGGTTCTTCAAAACCTTACAGTTGCTTATCTAATCAACCATAATACTAAAGAATGGGATGAGTAGAAGCTTAGCCAAATGTTTCACCTGGATGATATTCCTTATATAAGGAGAATTAGGCTAAGTTATCTGGAAAGAAAAGACTCAGTTGAATGGATCTTTACCACTCATGGAGATTACAATGTAAAATCTGGATATCACTTTATACATAATGGTTTCCAACCGTCAGTCATACATGTAAATGATCATTATACGCAGCTCTGGAAAACTAATACACCACCAAAAATAAGACATTTTGGTGGAAAGTTCTTCATAATGATCTTCCTGTGGGTGATTCCCTAAGACAACGACATTTTCAGACTGATAATACTTGTTGGGTTTGTGGTAAAGATGTTGAGACTATTAACCATCTGCTTTTCTCTTATAGAATAGCCAAAGAAATATGGACAATGGCACCAGTTCATTTTCCGGGTGCAGAAGTTTGTGATCAGAGAACTCTAGTATGTTAAACAAGTTCTTCAAGCTAAAGTCAAGTATGATGGTCTGACATTCCAATTAGCTGTTTTTGTAGGTTGGCAAATCTGGAAACTACGAAATGATTTGGTCTTCCTGAACAAACGCAGATCTATTCCTGAAGTAATCAATACTGCAATCAAAGAAATGCAACAATGGATTGAAGCCAATGCAAAACCAGAGGAGCAACAATATGAGGAAATGTTTCCTCATCACCAGAGGAACCAAGCCACTGATCAGGCAATCATCTCAGGTAAAATATGTAGAGTAGATGCTTCTTGGACCTCTGATGTGGATAGGGCAGGTATAGGATGGATCTTATATGATGAAAATAAGAAACCTATACTCCAAGCTTCCTCAGCCATTCCCTGTACATCATCTCCATTGGAAGCTGAAGCAGTGGCTCTGAGGGAGGCAGTGTACCACTTGCAAAGACTAAATTATAGTAACATCACACTCCAAGGAGATAACAAGCTCTTGTACTCCCACATGAGAATAGAAACTCAAATGCCGTTGGAAAAATGCAAAGGAATAAGAAGCATAGCTACCATGGTTGGTGACATAAAGAGCTTAGCTAAACGCTCTAACAATTTTCTCTTCCAGGAAATTAGAAGGGAGACCAATATGGAAGCAGATTACATTGCTAAAGAGGCAAGAGTTTCTAATAATTCTTTAGTGGTCAAATGGTTGTTGTAATCTTTTTCATCTTATATACAATCGTTTGACAATCTAATATAAATTTTTTTTAGCCGAAAAAACACCTCCAAAGTTTTCACTCCCATTTTAAATCTCCAGGTTGAGAAAATTTACAATTTAAATACCGAAAGTAACATTTTTTTACGCGTTGACATCCTTAACAAAGCTTTTAATTTCATAAATTGTTTATGTTAGTTTAATTAGCACGTATTCAATATTTAAGAAATAAAATTAAAAAAGTTAAACTCATTTATTATCAAATCGCCTTAGGATTTAGGGTTACCCTTTTACGATATAGAGAAAACAGAGACAAATGAAGAAGAAGAAGAAGAAGATGGCTCAAAGCAGTGGAAGTTCTGCGAGCTTCCAACAGAAGATCGCGAATGGAGGTAAGTGTTATTGTAATCGAACCACAAAGATTGTTCAGGTTTTAACAGATAAAAATTTAGGGCGAAGATTCTATACACGTTCTAGTCGGAAAGTAGTTGATGGCTACGTGACTTGCAATTACTTTTGCTGGTTTGACAAGGAAAAGCCACATGGATGACAATATGAAGCATTATTAGGGGCTAAAGATTTGATTCGGGAGCAGAAGGAAGAATTGAAAAGATTAAGGGCAATTGTTGGAACAATTCAAGAAGAGAGTGCGTTTGTGGATATAACTAATCAAAGTGATGATCTAAAAAAATTCAAGAGGAATGTGAACGATTGAAGCGAGAAGCTTTGGTTGTAACCGAGAGGAGCGTGGTGTACCGTAATGTGCTTATAACTTTGTCTCTCGAATTTACAATTGTGATTGGAGGCATAATTGCGATGTGAAAGAATTAGAAGAACTTTCGAACCATAATCGTGCTTTGAAATCATGTTTTGTTTGAAGATTGAACTCATGTTTTTTGTTTCTGTTATGCTTAGAGATTGAACTCATGTTTGGCTTTTTTTTGTCTGGGTTGTTGCGGTGTTATGATCCATCTAAGATTTGAACAATGTTCTTGTGGTTTAACAATATATTAGGTTCTTTAAAAAAGTACAACAAAGATCTCATAAACAGATATGTTTCATACATATGATATGTTCCATATACCTTAGACACTAGTTAGACTTAAATATTACTTAGATGAATGGAAGGAGCCTGACCATACACAGTCTCATAAGGAGTCATGTGAATTGTAGAGTGGTAGGAAGTATTATACCAGAATTCAACTAAGGGTAACCACTTGGACCATAGATGAGGTCGATCACCACACATACATCTCAAATAAGTCTCAAGTCCTTTATTCACTACCTCATATTGGCCATCCGTTTGTGGATGATATGAGCTTGAATACTTAAGAGTAACCCCCTGGCATTCTATCAACTCTTTCCATAATTCACTTAAGAACACCACATCACGATCACTAACAATGGTCTTTGGGAATCCATGTAACTTGTAAACTGTATCCAAGAATGCTTGAGCCACAGAAGCAGCAGTATACGGATGATATAAAGACATAAAATGTGCTACCTTAGACAAGCGATCCACCACCACAAATATCACTGTCTTCCCAAAGGATGGAGGCAAGCCCTCTATAAAGTCCATAGATAAGTAAGTCCACACTGAATCTGGAATTAACAAATGTTCCAACAATCTAGGAGAAGCTGCGTGATCATACTTATATTGTTAGCAAACATCACAGCTTCGGATGTAACTCTGAATATCTTTGGACATGCCTTTCCAATAGAAGATTCCTTTAACTCTTTGTGTTGTCACATCTCTTCCAGAATGTCCACCAACACTAGAACAATGCATCCATTGAAGTATCATATCCTTGATATTGATCTCTTCAGGCACAACAATTTTAAACTTCCTCTTAAGTACCCCTTGGCTCCAAGAATAATACCTCATTGGCTTAGAATTCTGTTGCAGATCCTCAATGATCTGTTTTATTTTTGTATCCACTTGATACCCTTCTTTAATCCTCTGCATCAAGTCACAATCCAATACTGACATAGCTAAATGCAAGATTTCATTTCCTTCAACTCTAGACAATGCATCAGCTACTAAATTCTCCTTTCCCTTCTTGTATTGTATTTCATAATCGAATTCCAAAAGTTTAGGCAACCATTGTTGCTGTATAGGAGTATCCAACCTCTGCTCCAATAAGTATTTAAGACTCCTTTGATCTATTTTAATGATAAAATGACCAAGCAACAGATAATGGCGCCACTTTTGAACCGCAAAAACAACAGCTAGGAGCTCTTTTTCATATATAGACAAATGCAGTTGACTCCCTTTCAATTGTCTACTAATATATGCCAAGGGATGGTTCTCCTGCATCAACACAACTCCTATACCATAACCACAAGCATCAGTCTCCACCACAAAAGGTTTATCAAACTTTGGTAAAGCTAAGACTGGTGCCTCACATAAAGCTTGTTTGAGAGCTTTAAAAGATACTTCCGCTTCATCATACCATAGAAAAGAATCTTTCTTGGTTAACTGATGTAATGGTATTGCAATGACTCCAAATTTTTTGACAAATCTCCTGTAATAACCAGCTAGCCCCAAAAAAACCCTTAACTGCTTCAGATTCTTAGGCAAAGGCCAATCTTGAACTGCTTGAACCTTTTGAGGATCTGTAGAAATCCCTTCTGCTTGAATGAAATGGCCAAGGTATTGCACTTTTGTTGTAGCAAATTCACATTTGCTTTGTTTTGCATACAAACTGATATCTTTCATCACTTGGAACACTTGTTTCAAATGTTGAATATGGTCTTCTAAGGAAGAGTTGTAAACCAATATATCATCAAAGAAGATCAATACAAACTTCCTCAGAAAATCCTTAAACACTGCATTCATCAAGCCTTGGAATGTAGCTGGAGCATTTGTTAGGCCAAAAGGCATTACCAAATACTCATAGTGACCATTATGAGTCTTGAAAGTCGTTTTATACACATCCTTTGGATCCATTCTCACTTGATGATAACCTGCTCTCAGGTCTATCTTAGAGTATACTTGTGATCCTCCCAACTCGTTCATTAAACTTTCTATCAATGGAATGGGAAAGCTATCCTTTATTGTTTGATTATTCAATCCTCTGAAATCCACACAAAGTCTCCAAGATCCATCCTTCTTTTGACTAACACCACCGGAGAAAAATAAGGACTACAACTGTCTTGAATGGTTCTCTTGTCAATTAACTCTTTTATTTGCTTCTCAATCTCATTCTTTTGATGCACAACATATCTATAAGGCCTTTGGTTAATAAGATTTGCACCCTCCTTGAGAGTGATCTTGTGATTGTAATTATCTCTAAAGGGAGGTAAACAAGATGGCTCTTCAAAAATATGTACAAATTCTTCAACTAATCCATCAATTAAAGGATGTTTAGCCTTTTGTTTCTCTGTTTCAGCATGGTACAAATCTATCTCAAGAACTTCCCTTTCCTCTCTTCATGTAATTGTGCCAAAATCATTATCAATTGGATATCATTCTCCCTGTATTTCTTCAACTTTTTTGCCTTCACTTCTCTTATTGATCCACTAGATATGCCAGTCAAAATAACCTTTTTACTTTGGTATTGAAACTGCATTTCTAGCTTCTTAAAATCACACAGGATGGGACCTAGAGTTTCAAGCCATTGTATTTCCAGTACCATGTCACTTCCTCCCAAGGGTATAACCATGAAATCTGCTTGAAACTTGGTGCCCAAAAATTCCCGTATGAATTTATCTATCTTCCCTTGTATAGACAATCTTCTTCCATCATCTACTTTGGCTTTAGCTGGCCCCAAAGGTTTGATATGACATCCTAACTTTTTGGCTATGTCTACATCCAAGAAGTTATGCGTGAATCTTAAATCTATTAGCACAAATAGGATCTTTTTGCCATACATACCCTTCACCTTCATAGTATCATGGCTAGAAATGCCTGAGACAGCTTTCACAGAAATATGAGTTATATCACTTTCTTTAAAGTCTTCTATTTCTATAGCCTCATTTCCCGCAAATGTATCCAAACTCTCAACTTTATTCTCTTCTTCCTCCTCTGGAGTTTTAATACAGAATAATTGTGCCTTCTTGTGTTTGAGATGATGCCCTGTAGTGTACTTTTCATCACAAAAGTAACACAAACCTTTGGCTCTTCTCTCATTCATCTCCTCTGGCGACAAATACTTCCTGGACTGTTTGTTTTGATCAGGCTTGTCTTTGTTTATTAATAATCCGCCAACCTTATGCTCAATTTCTTTCTTATGGGAGACTAATTCTTTTTGTACACCAAATCCTCCCATTGCCTTATTATCACCCCAATTTTGTGAGTTATTTCTCTTTGGATGTGCTTTTTCATAAAGACTTCCTAACGTATAACATTGTCTCACAGTTTAAAGCTGAAACATTCTAATGTGCATATGCGTATCATTACAAAGTCCTGCTAAATATACACTCACCAAGTAAGCTTCTGAGAGATTAACTCTCGTTCTTATTGCTTCAAACTTAGAGTTGTACAACTCTATTCCCTCAGATTCCTGCAACAACTTCAATTTTGCCATAGGATCATCCATAGTTTGCTCAAACCTTTCCTTTAACAATACCACATAATTCTGCCAATTATGCATGATTGTTATGCCAGTATCTGATTAAACTATGGACTGATGCCAAACTGCAGCTTCACCATCAAAATGTATAGAAGCTATTTCCACTTTCAACATTTCAAGTGTATTATCGGTCATGAAGAACTGTTCAGCCTTAAACAACCAGTTCTTAATCGAATCACCATCAAATCTAGGAAAATCTATTTTCGCTAGCCTCGTCATACCAAAATAATTGTTTTGTATATGATGACGAAGATTCGTACCTCGTTGATCGGAGAATTGAACTTCCGGTGTTGCCGATATTGCCGAAGATCTTTCTCTTTGATTCTGATTGTTGGTGGAAGCTCGATTTGAATTATGAGCAGTAAGCAATCGGATTGCCTCAAACATATCGGCAATGTCTTTGCGGATCTCAGCATTTTGATTCGCCATCGTAGTTTCTAAAGCTTGAGTTCTATCTATCATTTGCTCAAGTCTCGATCCTACTGCTCCTTCGGTTTCTCTAGCTACCACCTCCTTCGACATTGCCTGAGATCGTGTTTTCGCCATGGATCTGAGAATCGAGAAGCTCTGCTACCTTTGTTAAAGATCAAAATATCAATTTCTTGAGACAAGATTTTTGTAGAAGAATTCGTCAATTTCACATACAATTAAACTCAAAATCAACACTAACCGGCTAAGATTATACAAGAAGAAGATGAATCTCAGCTTAGGATAGTAAATTTCTAGAGAAATACAAAAAAGAAGAATCATAACAATATAAAAGATTTTCTGAATGAATTGTTCTTCGTTTCTTCACATCTTTAATACTATGTTTCTCTCAAACAATCTTCTAAGGGCTTCTTCCTCTCCGCATTTGTCACGTCTACTGTTTGTTACAACAAGCAAATAATTTCGCCAGCCAATTATCTGTCTCCACGTGTCAACGTCTTTACTAAACAATTAATTTCGCCCTCCAATCGTATAGCTCCACATTTCAACATTTTTATTCTACAACATTATCAATATGCAGTTAGTACATAACTTCAGATTCCGACACGTTTAATTATGTAAACAAATGATAGTAATTGCTATCTGGTGTATGGGTGATCAAGTCATTTCTTTAAATCTTTTTTCATGCACTACTAATTCTCAAATATTGGTACGTCTTCCATCTAGCGACAGTAATATTTATTTTGCAAAGCATTATATTCAAATTGAAAATAGGCGGAAAAAAAAAAGAAAAAATTTAAAATATTGATTAGTGGGCTTTGTTGTACAAAAGAAAGTTATGTAATGGGCCTAAAACATATCAATTGGGCTGAGGGCCCATTCCAAAAGCATAAGTTAGGGCTCAGACTAATTTTTTTCTCTTTGCCTTAAATACTTTTTTATCGTTTCTCCTACAAAGTTAAAGCTTTCTTAGGGTTTCAAGTGAGTAACAGTTTCAGCGCGGCGGAGCCATGGTTCTCAAGTAATCCATTCTTCATCTCTCTCCTTCATGCTTCTCGCCTCTTTCTGATTCGTTTCAGTTATTTACATTTGCTGTCAAAATACTCTCTGTTAATCTGTTTAGTTTCTGGTCAAAATGATCCGCCGATTTGAGATTTTCAGATTTGGATCGTACTGGGAAATGCCAAAATCTGATTCTCTGTTTTTCCAATAACTTATCAAGTTTCTTGCTTTCTAAGCTCTGTTTTTCGAAGCCAATGGTGTTTGATAGTCTATAATGGAAACTTGAGTGATTCGTTGATTGTTGATGATCCTCTATTATGTATGTATCATGTTGTTAGCTACGGATGCAGAAATCAATTCGGCCATTTAATATGTCTTTAACTTGTTACTCGTGTTGTCATTGTATCTTGGGACATTTCCACATTGCTTAAAATGTGTTGATTTCGAATGAAACCTGTTAAGTGGTATATACTTAAGAACCCTTTACATTGTTGTTTTGAACATTGTAGGACTGAGCTTTGCCGTTTCAGTGGCCAGAAGATTTACCCTGGCAGGGGAATCAGATTTATCCGAGCCGACTCGCAGGTACTTTTGTTAAATGTTGTCCTGCTTTTTGAAGAGTTATATGTTGTTTATGTCTCTGTGTTGCTTACCATATTTATTTTCATGATTCAATTAGGTGTTTTTGTTCATCAACTCCAAATGTAAGCATTACTTCCACAATAAGTTGAAGCCATCCAAGCTTGCATGGACTGCCATGTACAGAAAGCAGCACAAAAAGGTCTCGACAAACTCTCTTTTTTTTGGTTCTTGTTTTCTCTATGGGTTGATCTGTGGTAGTGAACCTAATTTGTGACTTTTCCGTCTTCCAGGATGCAGCTCAAGAGGCTGTGAAGAAGAGGAGACGTGCGACTAAGAAGCCATACTCAAGGTCTATCGTTGGTGCTACTTTGGAGGTCATTCAGAAGAAGCGAGCGGAGAAGCCTGAAGTTCGTGATGCTGCCAGAGAAGCTGCACTACGGTTGGTTTTCTTTTTGCCTAAACTATTATCAATCTTTTAAAACTTGATGTGTGATTTTACTCGGATAACTATACAGTGAGATTAAGGAGAGAATCAAGAAAACAAAGGATGAGAAGAAGGCAAAGAAGGCCGAGTTTGTTTCAAAGCAACAGAAGTCTCAAGTGAAAGGCAATATCCCTAAAGGTGCAGCACCCAAGACTGCTAAGTTGGGTGGTGGCGGTGGCAGACGTTGAATGATAGATAGTCACTCAACACTCTTCACTTATCGTTCTTTTGTTTTGTTGTCAAATCTTTTTAAGTTTTGCCACCATATCTAATGTATTGTACTTGCAGTTTCTTTTATGAAGCGTATGAAACTATCTTTTTATTGTGTTATCTCCTTCATGTGTTACTACTCTTGATATCCGAAAACCTCAGATCAGAATTGAATTGGCCACATTTTTTGTTAGCAGTGGTATGATTGTTTCATGGCTAGCTTATATGGTAGCTTGTGTCTCTCAGTGGTTAGTATGAAAGTGTGATTCGTTTTGGAATTTAAATCTGATCTTGTAACGTTGACTCCCAAGACCATAAGACATTTAAATAATTGTTGCACCAAAGCTACGCAGTTTTAGACTTGCTTGTTCTGAAACCAAACAGCAAGTGCCAACCGAGTGTGAAGACAGAATATCGAGAAGAAGTGTGTTTCCATGAAGTCTAGATTTTATATTGGAAGTTACTATATGCTCTCCTCTCGGTATATATAAAAGCTTGACATAATCACAAGGAATCGGCGGAAAAAAAAAAAATCACAAGGAATAGAAAATGTAGAAAAGAACACACCCGGTGGGACTCGAACCCACAATCGTTTGATTAGAAGTCAAACGCCTTATCCATTAGGCCACGGGTGCTTTTGCCTTAGTTCACAATTGTATAATAAAATCCATATAAAAGTTCCAATATATATTGCATGTAATATTTTGTTTGTGCCAAAAGTATGTACTATTTCTTTCATGTTAATTGTTAATTTATTTTATACGCCAATCATCTTTCACGGCATTTGATGACAACCGAAGGGTTTAATACATCTCCTTTTTTCATTTTTTTTTATACAAAGAAGCGTTAAATAATAAACATTTGACCCCTCAAGCTTGATGTTTCAGCTCTTGTTTTAACACTTCTTGTGTTCATGCTGATCTAATATCATTGTTTCATTTCGCTAATAAACTTAATCGAACCCCTTTTATTTCGGCTAAATCTCTATCAATGGGCTCCAACGGTAACGCGAAAGGTCAAATCCAAGGGCGGTCTCTTCAACCAAGAAGGCAGAAGATTGACACCAAACGTTCTAGAGGCTAAAAACCAATGGGCATTGGAGTTTAAGTTTAAACAGTCGTTTATGCATTTTCAAATCCATATCAAAATCCAAGCGTTAAAATCCGAGAGGATACTTTCATTGCATACTTATAACATATTACAAAATAATATATAAGAAAGATTTAAAACAAGATGTATTATATAATTATTGGAAAAACTAACTATTTAGGAAATTAGAAATTTACAATCCAAATATGACATATATCTAACAGAAAATACAACCGGGGATAAACTCAAAAACATGAAATGCCAAAAGTAAGATAAATTAACATAAACAAATTCAAATAATCATAATATATGGAAGAATTGCAAATAAAATAAATACAACCTCTAAAGAAAAAAAGTTATGATGCGATTATTTTGGCGACTCTGCGTTTTCGTCAACTGCTTATTCTCGTCTGAGAAACTGCCATGCCGGTTACCGGCGGTTACTTCTGGCGAGGTTTACGGACTGGCGATTCTCACTCCTTCAACCGCCGATCAAGTGAACCTATTTAAAGCCTGTGCCGATAAGGAGATTTCGTGTACAAATCGATTGCGAGAGATTTCGTTTCCCTTGTTTCTCTTAATCATGTCTGATCGGCTTAGAAATCAAATGAAGAATATTAATCTCGGAATGACGGATCCAGTGGTTACGGTTCCGACACACCTGGTGGAAGAGGCGGCAGCGCAAAACCGCTTTAGTCTCATTGTGAAGCCTGTTAATCCCAGCAAACAACCACTGAGGGCGATGCTTAATGCGCTCCCAAGAGTCTGGGGTGTGAATGGTGAGGTCATTGGTCGAATCCTAGAAGGGAGGAAGATCCAGTTCGTGTTTCAATCAGAGGATTCGATGTTATCAGTCCTTAGACGGGGCCCGTGGTCTTTCAACGATTGGATGTGTTCTATGGCACAGTGGACGAACCACCATTCTGATGAAGAGCTCCAGACTATCCCATTCTGGGTTCAGGTTCGTGGAATTCCTATTCAATTTCTGACCTTACCGATGATAAATTTCATTGGTGATAGATTGGGAGACTACATCGAGACGGATTATGACGGTGATGGGGCGCAACTGGCCAACTATGTCCGCATACGGTTGGCCTGGAGGATTAATGAACCACTCAAGTCTCAAAGGGTCTTCCAATTCAATGAAGAACGGCTGTCCTGAAGTTAACTTATGAGAAACTACGCAATTTATGTGGTAATTGCGGCTTGATGACACATGATACGCCTGACTGTTTGATTAGCCAAGGTTTTCCTCCACCACCGCCAAGTGACGATGATAATGATGAAGACAGAGATGATTCACACCCTGAATCTCCTGTTGCTCAGGAACCGTTGGATGAACTGCCGATTGATGAACAGATTGACACAGAGGCAACGTCTGAAGATAAGTCTGCTCCCACCAAGAAGCGTAAGATGCAGGAACCAGTTGAGACACAAACTTGCGGTTTTTGGGACATGAAGCATGCAGTTTGGGCTGAAGACTATCAGGAAATTCTCTCACGTTGCAAACGCACACATGTTGAGGCGAAGGAAGTCGGGAACTGGTTTAAAGCGACTGATGGTGCAAGCACATCTGGTGTTGGCACCACCGAGGCTGAGCCTCGACACACTAATGGAGACGGTTCGGTGGACCAGAAGCCACCGGAGTCCGAATGAATACAATGTTTTGGAACTGTCGGGGTGTGAAAGGGGAACCGGTAGTTCGACGCCTCAAGGAGCTTAAGCAAACTTTTGCTCTGGACATTCTCTTTCTGATCGAAACCAAAAACCAAGATGATGTAGTTAGGGATGTAGCCTCCCAATTAGGCTATGATAATGTACGTTGTGTGTCTGCGGTTAGAATCGGGGGTGGGATAGCGTTGATGTGGAAGTCATCTATTCATGTATCGTTTAATTCTGTATCTGCACGTATGTTTGACTGCTCTATCAATAAAGATGATGTTTGCTTTTATTTCTCCTTTGTCTATGGTCACCCATATCGAAAGCTCAGACACATTTTATGGGAGAAAATTCAACGTATTGCTTTGCAACGAAGAGAACCTTGGATCTTGTGTGGTGATTTTAATGAAGTGTTACACGCTTCTGAAAAGATAGGAGGCAGGCCTCGTGAGCCTTGGAGTCTGATTGACTTTCAAAACATGGTTAACATCTGTGGCATTTCGGATCTGCCATACACAGGGAACCGTTTCTCTTGGGTCGCTAAACGCAGAGATTATAATATTCAAAGCTGTCTCGATCGAGTGATGGTGAACAAAGAATGGAAGGTGCTATTTCCTGCATCTGAGATTGAGTTCTTAGATTTAGTAGAATCTGACCATAGACCTGTGATTATTAAGATCAAAGATAAAACAGAGGCGGGAAGGAGACAGTTCAAGTTTGATTACCGATGTTGTCGAGAACCTGAGTTTAAAGATGTCTTACGCGAGAGCTGGTGTATGAACACTACGGATACAGTTTCTCTCTCAGCTCGTATCCATCATTGCCGCAATAATACCTCTCAATGGAAGAGAAGCAAAAACCTTAATGCCAAACAGAGGATTCATGAGCTCAGGTCACAGATCGATTGGGCGATGAGTCAACCGACTACAACTGTATCGACAATTACAAGTCTCAAGAAAGAACTTAACCAAGCATACAAAAATGAAGAAATGTTTTGGTATCAAAAGAGCCGATCTCAGTGGCTTCGTTATGGTGATCGAAATACTTCGTATTTTCACGCTACAACGAAAAATAGAGTTTCTAGAAATCGTCTTACATCCATTCAAGATGATAGTGGTCAGATGTTCAAAGGTAACAATGAGATCGCCAAGGAGGCAGAGCGATTTTTTTCACAACTTTTCACCAGTTCGGAGCCTACCTTTCGACCGGAGGTGTTGCAATGTATAGAGCCTGTTGTCACGGATCAAATGAATGCACAGTTGTTAGAAGAGATTACATATGTTGAAATCCACCAGGCGTTGTTATCTATTGGATCATTTAAGGCGCCCGGACCCGACGGGTTTACTGCTGCTTTCTTTAAAGAATCATGGGATGTAGTTGGTCCAGACATTATCACTGAAGTACGAAACTTCTTTTCAGAATGTTCGCTACATACAACCATTAACCATACTAATCTGTGTCTCATCCCAAAGCAGAAATTTCCCAAGACAATGAAAGACTTCAGACCCATTAGTTTGTGCTCAGTCATCTACAAGATTATATCTAAAATCCTCGTATGGAGAATGAAGGAAGTGCTTCCACTAGTGGTAGCGGAGAATCAAGTTGCTTTTATTCCTGGACGTTTCATTACCGACAACATTATGTTAGCTCATGAAGTCTTTCATGCCTTAAAATCACGCAAACCATTCACAATCGGATACATGGCAGTGAAAACAGATATCAGCAAAGCATATGATAGGCTTGAATGGATTTTTCTGGAAGAAGTTCTACGTAGGAAAGGTTTTCATGAACAATGGATACAATGGGTCATGATATGTGTTCGTATTGTTTCATTCTCTGTCTTGGTCAACGGAAGCCCATATGGTCAATTTCTGGCTCAACGTGGACTTCGCCAAGGTGATCCCCTTTTGCCTTACATTTTCATCCTTTGCTCTGATGTTTTAAGTGCTTTACTTAAATCGGCGGAAGAGAAAGGAACTCTTAGCGGGTTACAATTGACTCGGGGTGGACCAAGTATATCACATCTTCTCTTTGCGGATGACTCGCTCTTTTTTGTTAAATCGGATGCACGGAGTAGCCAGACATTATCTTCCATTTTCAAGTTATATGAAGAAATCTCGGAGCAGGTTATTAACTTGGATAAATCTACTATAACATTTGGTAGTCAAGTGTACGCACATACACGTCAGACTATCAAATCAATACTCCATATTCCGAAAGAAGGAGGTGGTGGCAAATATCTTAGATTACCTGAGCAATTTGGACGCAAGAAGACGGAAGTGTTTCAGTACATCAAGGACAAAGTGAAGCAAAAACTTAATGGTTGGCAGAATAGATTCCTATCTACGGCGGGAAAGGAGACGTTACTTAAAAGTGTTGCACTAGCCTTGCCAATATATTCTATGAACTGCTTCCAATTACCAGGAGAAGTATGTGATGAAATTAATGGCTTACTAAGTCGATTTTGGTGGGGTACCTCCCAAGAGAGAAGAAAGATGTCATGGGTTTCATGGGATAAGATATCAACACCAAAGAGTAATGGAGGATTGGGATTCCGCGATCTTCATGACTTCAATCAAGCCTTGTTAGCTAATCATGTTTGGAAAATAATGCAACGACCTCACAGTCTCATTTTCAAGGTACTGAAACAACGTTACTTTAAACATACTAACATCATGCATGCTATAGCTTCATAGGGAGCATCCTTTGGATGGAGATCGCTCCTCTCTGGTAGGGACCTATTGCGACAAGGGGTACATGTTATCATAGGCGACGGAACAAACACAGCCTTAGCTAGTCCTAATTGGCTGCCAACGATACCGAACCGACCTCCAACCTTACGACGGCATGTGGATCCTCGGACTCCGGTTAGTATGTTGATTGACTCTACCACCAGGCAATGGAATGAGCAGATGTTGTACTACTATATTGATCCTCAAGATCACTATCTCATTTCGAAGATTTACCTTTCAACATCATCCCATGAAGATAAATATGTATGGAATCATACACAGAATGGAATTTATTCGGTTAAGTCTGGCTATTGGTTTGCCTCTTCTGCTCTCAACCATAACCGCGACAGACATGCACCATTAGCCCAACGACCAGAACTAGCCAAAGCAATATGGAGACTTGGAATAGCTACAAAGATTCGCCACTTCGTGTGGCAAATTTTTTCTCAGACCTTGGCTACTTTTAAAAATCTAAGACGGCGTCATGTGGATGTTGATCCTAATTATAAGCATTGCATGGACATTGCTGAAACCACGAACCATCTCTTCTTCACATGCCCGTACGCCTTGGCTGTTTGGCAAGCTACCGGATTGCGTATTGATGAGTTAGGGGGATGAGAATATGAATCTCATGGCAAAGATGGAAGTATTAATCATCCAACATCAACACCTAGCAACAAATGCATTCGAAAGAAGTCTTCCGTTTTGGGTTCTTTGGAGACTATGAAAGGCGAGGAATGAGTTACTTTTTAACAGGAAACTCATTCAACCTTAGCAAACAATGCAACGGGTTTTGCTTGACGCACACGAATGGGATACTACGGTAGATAATGGACGCCAACTGACTAACCACCCACCACAAGAAAGACTGCCGCTTCACAGGCAAAGTTGGACACGCCCAAAGACAGGTTGGGTAAAATGTAACTACGATGTATCACACATTGAGGGTAGTCATCATTCGGGCCTTGGCTGGATCATTTGAAATCATAAGGGGGAGTTGCTTCATTGTGGTATGGGACGCTTCCAAGGACGTCACACGGTCCTTGAAGCTGAGTGCACTGCACTTATTTGGGTCATTCAAGTAGTATGGGGATTAGGCTATCATCAAGTGGAATTCGAAGGGGATAACCTTACAGTTACGAAAGTAATAAATGGGGAATTATCTAATTTGAGGCTATAGGCATATAGACTGACGGTTGATGCTTGGCGCCACCACTTCACCATGATGGACATTCGGTTCCAACGACGCACTACTAACCAATGTACAGATGTGTTAGCTAAAGCAGCATTATGTAATTCACAACCATGGACTTTATTTTTAAACTGTCCTGAATTTCTTTACCCATTTGTAAACAATGATTTAACAATTGATCAATAAATTGACTTGAAGTTAAAAAAAAAAAAATAAGAAGTCATTCATAAATTTGTAAATTGAAGAATCAATACTATAAAAATTGACTAGCTTTTCTAGTTGAGTGACACGTCATGGGTTGAGAGGGTGTCACGAACGCGCGCGTATTAGCAGGTGACGGCGTAGTAACTATAGAAAATAAAAACATGCAACCTCACATACCATCCCTTCTATTTCCAACATTCTCATTAAACGGAAAGAGTTATATGAAATCTAATCTTTATTGTACATCATCACATGCACAACCACCATTTCATATCATATATTCGCATGATAAGATGTTATATGTATATATATTTATGATTTTATACTAGTTGAGACGTACGTGATCATATTTATGGTATATAAATATGCGAAGATGTTTTTAATTTTGCACTGGTTTTGACCAAAAAAAACTTTTTATCAGTCAATGATCGAAAAAATGTTATTTCAATGTCAAGTTGTTTAGTAAGCAAAATTGGAGAAAAAAGTAAATTTAATTAATTAAATCACACTATAGATTATTTTGTGTAAGTTAATGAAAAATATGCATATCCAATGAATTTTTCATTAATATAACGATTGTTAGGTAAAGATTCAATAAGATTCATCTTTTTACTTAATGAGAAGTGTATTGTTACTTTTACTATGCTATTTTATATATAGTTTTAATTTTATATCAAATCACGACTTCAGGTGATTTATTTTCTTATTAATTTTCTTTTATATTTAGTTATTGAAATAAAGTTTGTAAATTCATATCAGCCTAGTCGGATAACAAAAAATGATGACTCAAACTTAGGTTTAAAATTTCAGTGCAACAAATAATATTTGAACCACAAATTTATATCTGCTAAAATATGATTCAAGGATAATATGCTTTAATTATCAGTACACTAATTAATGTTTTTCATTAATATAATTCTAATTGAGATTGACTTGTCATTGATTGGCCACAAGTTACGGAAAATATCATTAAACTCAAGTTAACGTCACTCGAACTCACAAAATCGTTGATTGTTGATTATGAAAATCAAACACTAATGAGTAAATAAGAATTGTAAAGGAATTAAAGGGATCTGATTAAAAAAAAATCTGGATTATTGACATTCAAATTCTGGAGAATTGATTTTGCCGGTGTCGGTTCCGGCGACGGGCAACCCGTCGCTGTGACTTTCATCGCAACTTGTGTTGTAGCTGTTATCCCAGCTATTATTATAATTTTCACCTTGTGCATCCATTTTCAGAGTTTTTTTAAAGCTGTAATGAGAGAGAGTGATGCTTCTTTTCTTTTACATCGTGTTCGAACACAGTTTTGAAATTTGAAAATTTGATAAATTTGAAGCGGAAATGTTTTCTGAAATATAATAAATTTTTAGTTACTGTTTGTTTGGGCTCGCAATTATTTGGAAATTTTTTAAAAAACTCTATTCATGTTGTTAAATTTAAGAAAGACACCTTGTTTTTAAATTTTTGAAAAATAACTCTTTTATTATGTGAAAAGAAATTTTTATCTTGATTTTAAATAGCAAGGTCATCGTCTAACAACTCATAACTAGATTTTTACTCGCACTTACGTGCGGATATTTTTATTTTATAAATGTATTTTAACTCATATAATACTTCTATTTAATATATTATAGACTATAATAATGAATTTATTTTAGGTTAGAATTTTTAATTTTTATAGTAAAATTTTAATTAACATTATTTTATAATAATATTATATTATTAGTTACGAAATTAAGTAATGCATTATTTAATTAAAATATTTAAAAATTTTATTACTATTTTGTTAGATTTTTCTCAACATATTTTTTATAACTAAAAATAAAATTCAAAATTATAGTTAAATTTATTTTTTATTAATATCTTTATTAATTACTAAGAATTCCGAGAAATATTATATATAATTGATTAATATAAATAATCAAAATATGTCGTATGTAATTAATTAAATAGTACTACTATGACTTGTCAAACGTAAAAAAAAAATAGTGACTCTATTTTAACAGAATAGATTATTTTGTATTTTTTACATATAGTTATTATTTTCAAATTTTTTATTTGGAAAATTTTCATATGTGATAAATTAGATTAATCAAATAAAATACTTAGTATTTAACAAACATAATTGCTTTTCTTTTATATTGTTTAAATTTTATCGTAAAAAAATATTTGTTTATGTGAATAATATTTTGTGGATGTTATTTTTTGTTTGTGAATTTGGTATTTGAAAAAATGTTTATATTAATGAAATTAGCTCTTTATATCTTATTTTTTTCAAAAAAACAAATTTTTACTCCAAGACTAAACACGAAAAACATGTGAAAAAATCCGAACAGATTCCATAATCAAGTATTTCTAGTTTCGGGTTTTATCCGAGTCGAATTCGAAACTCGAAATAGTATATAGGTGCCCCGAACTTTTTCATACATATACATACATCCTTACTCTTATACCCTTATATCCATATACTTGCCTTGTTTAATCCGAAAATCTCGAATCTGAATTCCATAAACCCGAAAATTCAGAAAAACCTGAATTGAACCCAAATCCAAAAAACTCGAAATATCCGAAAAATTGGAGAAACCTAAAAAAACTTAAAACTGAATCCGAAAAATCCGAAAATGCTCGATTTTAAAAAAGTATCGGATCTATCCGAGTTTTAACAATTTTATAAAATTTGAACCGTCCGAAAAAATCTGATCCGAACTTTTCAAAAACAATAATAAATTGTATAGGATTGGAGTTTGAGATTCGAACCCGACCGGAACCTGAATGGGATCCCAAATGCCTTGCTCGAACTTACACATTTGTATTTATACTAAAATAATATAATTTTCATATATACTATAGGAAAATATATCAAAACTGATTTATTATAAAATCAATATTATATGATTGAATCTATAGTCTTGTATGGAATATTATTATATATTTATTATTACATGTAAGCTAACGTTAACTATATAAATATTGATACATGTATAATATATAAACTAATTTAAAATAATAACATAATTCCATATAATTTAATTGTACATAAGATTAGAAGATATAANCATATAATTTAATTGTACATAAGATTAGAAGATATAACATGGGATTATCAATATTTATATTTTATGGTTAACTAAATAATAATAAATATTATAATTATTATAATGACTTGTGAATAGGTCCAAATTTAAAAGACAACATTTTTAAGTAGATAAAAAATAGAACTCTATTTTAATATCTAATCTAACTATATAAAAAGACCTAATTGAGGCTTCTCAGCTATCCACCTCAACAAATCTTACTCTCATCCCAAGTTGACACGTCATCAAC
>OVAN01001350.1:9593-19921 GCA_900406275.1 Anastatica hierochuntica
CCTACCTCTAACATCATGATTAACACCTAGATCTAGCTTGATCAACTTAACCCATGCTTACACTAGATGACTACTCACTAATCATGCTCAAACAACTCATAGAAATCAAAGATAAACTCATAACAAACATAAAGGCAGAAGAAGAAATGATAAAGATGCAAACTTTGTATGATTAACAAAGAGATTTCTCTAGATCCAAAAGAGTAACAAAGGTTCAATAAAATAGTAAAGCTTAGGGTTTTCTCAATGTTTAAGATGAGTATTTATAGAAATCTAGAAGTCGGATCGGGTTGACCCGGGACTAACCGGGTCAAAACCCAAGTTTTAAGTGAAATGAGCAAGGTTGGCAGTCTAGGCTGGGGGTTGCAGTCCGCCAGCCAGACCCCATAGACCGCCAGACCCCATAGACTGCCAGCCTTGGTCTGTGACTGGCTGGTGGTTGTCCTGAAGGTTGTAGAGCGCCAGCCAGTCATGCTTGGACCGCCAGCCTTTGTTCTTCAGTGCTAATGTGTCCGTGCTTGCATTCGAGCCCTAGGATTCATCCATTTTCATCAAGGTTACATGAAATAGGGTAGAAGAGAGGAAAAGAATATACAAATGCATCTCTAAAGACATCTACACGATACTAAAGAATTTTACTTAAGAACTCATACTAAAACCACCTAAAAAGAACCTAAACTCAATGAGAATATAGTTAAATTCTAAACCTAAATCATGCAAATTTCATAAATATCACAGTCTTGATCTCAAAGTCTCTCCTCTCAATGGCAGGCAGATGAATCCCTGCACAATTCACATAGAAAGCTTCAGGAGTGTCGTATTGCGCCAAAGTCACCGTCTGTTGAGGTTGATTTGCGCCTTGTTGCTCTAAGGCTGTAACATTTTGCTAGTCGATCTGCTGAACACCAGCATTAGCATCACCTTCAGCAGGTGGATCAATTCTTGGAAGAGCTCCAGGGAAGAGAGGATTATTTCGAATCTGAAGGTTCTCCATGTTGTCACCCATGATGTCTGCGAACTCATACTCCGAAATACCCTCAAGTAGCTTCTCCTTCTTCTTTTGTCTCTCTAAACGTCCAAGTTCTTGCTAAAATTCAAGAAGATTTGCTTTTCCTTGGCTTCTATTGTGAGGTCTGTTCATGCACCTGAAAGCACAAAAAAGAAGAAAAAGAGGAGATTAAACAAAATAAAGTAAATGCCTTAGGCACACAATGATTTTAAGTTCTAAGACGATCTATTGTTCCCCGGCAACGGCGCCAGAAAACTTGATAGCTTAGGTTTTCGCCCGAGGAAACACAGCAAGCGTACAAATGTGTACGTTGTAGTGGCTCGAGATCGAATCCATAGAGACCAAAGGTTGCACGTAAAACAATCAGATCATAGTAGATGTTGGTGAGAAGTTTTTGTTCATTCGTTTTTCCTTGAAAGATGCTTGATCTTTTACCTTCTATCTTAGTGTAAGAATCTCCAAATTTCACTTTGCCTTTAATTTTCTCGTTGAGTTCCGAGAAATAAGGTTTGTTTTCAGTCATGTGGTTGCTTGCTCTGCAATCTAAATACCAAATTCCTTCTTCCCCTTCCTTGATTTCGTAACTCTTTGGTATTAGATTTTTTCATTCAAGAATACAACTTGGTGCATATAAAGGGCTGGATTTGCTTCATCCGTATCCATTTTTTTCCTTGTATCTTTTGTATTTTCTCAAGACATACTAAGGCGAACTGACCACTTTTATCACATCGGTAACATATTATTTTCGATTTATCATTCTTCTTTTGTTCTTGGCTTCAATCGGTTTGACGTGATGTCCACTTTTGTGAATTGAACCTATCTCTACCTCGTCCTCTACCTAGACCTCTCCCTCGTGATGTCTGTTACAGAGTATTAACAGATCAGCTAGAGTGACACGTGTAATAATAGGAGTGGATGAGGAGTTAAAAGTTTGTTAGTTGCGAAAGAAGAAGGATGAAGCAGATTATAACACGTGTCCAGGATCAATGGTGGAGTTTAAAGGGTTGTTAGTCTGTTAGAAGTCGTTAGATTCGTGAAACAGAGGAGCTTGAGATAAAAGGAAGAAGAAGATTCATTTTGAAAACTTTATCCAGATTTTGTAATTGAATATTTGATTTCTTTCTCTCTCATTGTATCTTCTTCATCTTAAGCTCTAGAGGAGATTCATATCATACTCTTGGCAAGGTGATTTCGAATTTGTGTATTCATTTACATTGATTCGAGTTTATCAAATTGAAAGTAAAGTTTTACGTTAACAAAGGTATCAGAGCTTGATCTTTCCTCGGAATCTATGGCGGAAACAAGAGCTCAAGCTTTGTTGAAAGAAGCTGTTGTTCGTGAAACAGAAGAAGCTTTAGGATCACGAATCGACAAGGTGATTGAAAGAACTCAAGCATTTGAAGAAACAGTTTCTAAAAGCATTACTGATATGTTTGAGGCCATTAGACTAATGAAAACCAATCCTCGTGATGCGGTGGAGCTAGAAGGGCCGAATGGTATCAGAATATCGTCGGAAGTATCAGCGACGCCGGAGATACAATTGAGAAATTCTGAATCATCGTTACAATGAGGTAAAAATCAATCTAATTACGCCGGAATCACTAGACTAGCGGAATTAGATTTTCCTCGGTTTAATGGTGATAGAGTAAAGGAATGGTTATTCAAAGTGGAAGAGTTCTTTGCTATTGATAACACTCCAGAAAATCTTAAGATACGATTAGCATCCATACATTTTGATGGTGATGATGCTGTTTGGCATCGGTCAATAATACAATATGAAGAAAAAGTGGTGACTATTCATGGATGGGAATCTTATAAGATAGCATTGAAAGAAAGATTTGAAGAAGTGTTAGATGATCCAATTGCAGAACTTAAGCAATTGCAGGAAACAGAAGGAATAGCTGAATATCATGTTAAATTTGAGCTCATAAGAACTCGTGTGAAAATGCCTGAGAGTTATTTGGTGAGTGCTTATTTGGCTGGTCTAAGGAATGATACACAGATGCATGTAAGGATGTTCCAACCTCAGACTATAAGACAATGTTTAATGCGTGGGAGGTTGTATGAAAAGGCACATCCAAAAAGAGTGAGTCAATCTAATTGGCAATCTACAAGAGTAGGAGGCAGCACAATGCAGAATAGAGGCATTCTGTCTTATCATAGACCAGTCGAGCCAAAGAAGGTAGAGTACAATAATCAGGAGAAGCCTAAAGAAGAAGCTAGGAAACCACAGAGGTTCTTGTCTCAAGAGGAGATGAGTGATAGAAGAGCCAAAGGATTGTGTTACTTTTGTGAGGAGAAATACTCCCCCAGAACACTACATTGAAACATAAGAGAACACAACTGTTTGCAATAGAAGTTGATGAAAATGAGGAGTTTTTTGAAGCTACTGAAGAGTCGATTGAAAAAAGAGAAGGAGGAGAAGAAGTAACTCTCATTTCTATGAGTGCAGTCAATGGAATATCTGACAATTATAAAACCATGAAGGTCAGGGGTTTTTGTGGTAAGAAGATGATATTTGTTCTTATTGACTCTGGATCAACACATAACTTCATTGATCCTGCTACTTCTGCCAGAATGAATTGTAAATTGTTACTTGCTGGTTTAAGAAAAGTTTATGTAGCTAATGGGAGTAAACTCACAGTAGATGCTTCTGTTAATAACTTCAAATGGAATTTTCAAGGGACCTACTTCCAATCTGATCTGATGGTAATTCCATTGGGAGGTTGTGACATGGTCTTAGGAATTCAATGGCTAGAAACGTTGGGACCAATCACTTGGGACTTCAAGAAGCTGGAAATGCAATTCAAGTTTCATAATCAGAAGGTGTTATTTCATGGCCTTAAAGAAGGATCTGTTAAGGAAGTAAAGGCCAACAAACTGAGGAGAATACAGGAGAATGATGTACAATTATCAATGATATATGTACATCCAGTCATTTCTGAAGAAGAGGAGATGCTACTTTGTTCTGTCAATATAGAAGCAGAGGAAGTAGAGGATTGTGAAGGATTAAACGAGTTGTTGGATGAATATAAGGATATCTTTGAGGAACCAATAGAATTACCTCCACATAGAGGTGTTCATGATCACAGGATTCCATTGGTTGAGGGGGCTAATCCAGTGAATCAAAGACCGTATAGATATGCCTTATACCAGAAGAATGAAATTGATAAGATGGTGAAAGCTTTGACAGAAGCTGGTACAGTTCAAGCCAGTTCTAGCCCATTTGCTTCTCCAGTGGTATTGGTGAAGAAGAAAGATAACACATGGAGATTGTGTGTGGATTTTAGGGGCTTGAATATGACCATAAAGGACATGTTTCCTATTCCTTTGATAGAAGATTTGATGGATGAACTGGGGGGCTCAGTGGTTTATTCAAAGATAGACTTGAGAGCAGGTTATCATCAAGTTAGGATAGATCCTAGAGATGTTCATAAAACTTCTTTTAAAACTCATAGTGGTCATTATGAATATCTGGTGATGCCATTTGGATTAACAAATGCTCCAGCCACGTTTCAGAATTTAATGAATTATGTTTTCAAGGAACAACTAAGGAAATCAGTATTGGTGTTCTTTGATGATATACTGGTGTATAGTGATTCAAAGGAGAAGCACCTCCTTAATCTTAAAGAGGTATTTCAATTGATGAGGGAAAACAGCCTTTTTGCTAAGAGAAGTAAGTGTGAATTTGCTACAACAAAAGTTGAATATCTGGGACATTTCATTGAAGAGAAAGGGGTTTCCACAGATCCTGCTAAGATCAAGGCAGTAAGAGATTGGCCACAACCTACAAATCTTAAGCAGCTCAGGGGTTTCCTTGGTCTGACAGGTTACTACAGACGTTTTGTTAAGGGGTTTGGAGGCTTAGCAAGACCCTTAACAGAGCTTACAAAGAAAGATGCGTTTGTTTGGTTAGAAGGAGCTCAACAAGCTTTTGAAACATTGAAATCAACATTATGTGAAGCTCTTGTATTGGCTTTACCAAAGTTTGATAAGCCTTTTGTGGTAGAAACAGATGCATCCGGCCAAGGCATTGGGGTAGTATTGATGTAGGAGGGACATCATGTGGCATATATTAGCATACATTTGAAAGGGAAACAACAATTGCTTTCTATATATGAAAAAGAATTGTTAGCAGTGGTCTTTGCTGTTCAAAACTGGAGGCACTATCTGATTCATGATCATTTTATCATCAAAACTGATCAAAGGAGCCTCAAGTATTTGTTGGAACAAAGAATGAACACTCCTATTCAAAAGCAATGGTTTCCTAAGCTACTAGAGTTTGACTATGAGATACAATACAGACAAGGAAAGGATAATGTAGCGGCAGATGCTCTCTCAAGAGTGGATGGGTCTGAGATATTGAACATGGCTTTATCAGTGGTAGAATGTGATCTATTGCAAAGGATAAAAGAAGCCTATAAGGAGGATGGGGAGATACAACAAGTGATCAAAGAAATAACAGCCAAACCTTCTTCTAAACAACAGTTTTCTTAGAGCCATGGTATTCTCAGGAGAAAAAGCAAGATTGTTATCCCAAACAATGATGCTTTGAAGGAAGAACTGCTTAAGTGGTTACATAGTTCTGGTTGTGGGGGTCATTCAGGGAGAGACGTTACTGCTCAAAGGATTAAAACTTTGTTTTATTGGAAGGGAATGACTAAAGGGATCCAACATTTTGTCAGGAGTTGTAGAACTTATCAAGAGTGTAAGACAGAGACAGTAGCTTCTCCTGGTCTCCTTCAGCCTTTGCCCATACCAGAGGCTATATGGTCTGACTTATCTATGGATTTCATAGTAGGTCTACCTCCTTCCTTTGGCAAGACATTCATTATGGTGGTTGTTGACGGATTGAGTAAGGTGCACATTTTATATCTCTTAATCACCCTTATACTGCAGTTATTGTGGCACAAGCATTTTTAGACACTGTATACAAGCTTCATGGGTGCCCACGCAGTATAGTCAGTGACAGAGATGCTGTTTTTCTTAGTGACTTTTGGAAAGAGTTTTTCTCCCTACAAGGAGTCACTTTGAATTATTCCAGCTCATATCACCCCCAAAGTGATGGAAAAACTGAAATTGTCAACAAATGTGTAGAGACTTACTTGAGATGCATGACAAGTGAGAGACCTCAGATGTGGAGTAAGTGGTTATCTTTGGCAGAATTTTGGTATCACACCAATTTTCATACGGCTACTAGAATGTGTCCTTATGAAGTAGTTTATGGACAACCTCCTCCTATACATCTGCCTTATTTACCGGGAGAATCTAAAGTGGTAGTGGTGGCTAGAAGTTTGGAGGAAAGATAAAAGATGTTGTTGTTGTTGAAATTTCACTTACTCAGGGCTCAACACAGAATACAACAAAATGCAGATCTTCACAGGACAGAGAGGCATTTTAATATTGGTGATTATGTCTTTGTGAAGCTGCAACCTTACAGATAGCATTCAGTGGTTTTCAGGTCCAACAATAAGCTCACTCCTCGTTACTATGGTCCTTATAAGATTCTGGAAAAATGTGGAAAAGTTGCTTATAAGTTGCAGTTACCTCCTTCTTCTATGATACATCCGGTTTTTCATGTATCACAGTTGAAAATCTTAGTAAGAAATGTGATCACATCTTCCCAATTACCTCCTCTGGTTCAAGATGTGTTGACTAAAGAACCAGCTTGTGTCCTAGTTAAGAAGATGGTCAAAAGTCATAACAAGCCAGCAACAATGGTCTTAATTCAATGGACTAATCAAGGTGAAGAGGAAGCTACCTGGGAGTATTTGTTTGATCTGCAACAAAAGTTTACCACGTTTACCACAAATCTTTAAGGCTAAAACCTTGAGAACAAGGTTTTCAAGGCAGGGAGAATTTGTTACAGAGTATTAACAAGTCAGCTAGAGTGACACGTGTAATAATATGAGTGGATGAGGAGTTAAAAGTTTGTTAGTTGCAAAAGAAGAAGGATGAAGCAGATTATAACACGTGGCCAGGATCAATGGTGGAGTTTAAAGGGTTGTTAGTCTGTTAGAAGTCGTTAGAGTCGTGAAATAGAGGAGCTTGAGATAAAAGGAAGAAGAAGATTCATTTTGAAAACTTTATCCAGATTTTGTAATTGAACATTTGATTTCTTTCTCTCTCATTGTATCTTCTTCATCTTAAGCTCTAGAGGAGATTCATATCATACTCTTAGCAAGGTGATTTCGAATTTGTGTATTCATTTAAATTGATTCGAGTTTATCAAATTGAAAGTAAAGCTTTACGTTAACAAAGTCGAAGGGTTTTGTTGGTATGTATTTGTATACAACAACTTTCCTTGTGTATCTTCGTTATTATCCTCATCAAGAATCCTTTCTTCAAAATCCTTTAATCTTCCAATAATATCTTCAAAGCTTGTCGTTTTCAAATCCTACATTTGGTCGAGGGAGGCTATGATTTGGATATACTTGCCTCTTGGAAAACTATTGAGAAACTTTTTTACAAGTTTATTTTCTTCAATCGTTTGTCCAAGAGAAGCTAATTTCAATGCAATCTCTTATAGCATTCCCCCCAAAGATATCTATTAATTGTATATGAATCTTTCATCGTAAGTCTCTTAAACTCGGACATAAGGGTTTGAAGTCTTGCCTCCTTGACACGATCGTCTCCTAGATGATGAGCTTTGGTCTCATCCCATATCCCTTTTGAAGTTTCTTGTTCGCCAACTTGCAAAATAAGAGTTTTAGGAGTGAATTGAAACAATAATCCCATCGTGACATTGTTTTTATCAGGATCATCTGTTATGGGTTCGATTGTGTCTCATACATTGTATATCTTCAACAAGACTTTCATTCTTATAGACTATACCATGCAGTTTGTTGCGTTTAGTATGAGGCATTGAATCGACGGCGGTGTGAACTCGCTTGGTCAAGTTGTGTTGTCATCTCCCATCGTTCGGGACTGACGCCTATATGTATGTAATATTTTCGTTGCTCAAAACCTATCAGGATTGATTTGTCCAACAGTCTTGAGAGGAAAGCTTGCATGTTCTGTGAATGAGATTTGTTGTGATATATGATTTGAAAATGAGAGAAACTAAAGAGTATTGGAAAATTTGCCTAGAGCAAAGAATAAGACATGTCTCGCATGTAGCCACCCACATGAACACCATGTTACTCTTGTCTTGCCTTCATCCCTTGAGTTGTCTTGTCTCTCTACAAACTTTCCTTTTCTTTACTCAACTTTGGAAGAAAAGAATCAGCAGAGACGTTCTCAGACTTTAGTGAAGCCCTAGTCGACGTCTAATCTCCCAAAAACTAATGTTTGCTTCTTTATGGAAATCCCTAGTTATACATCTATAAAAAGAACTCTCGAGCTGTCCTATTCTTTCGTACGACTTTATATGTTATTTTATTTCTGCATTTCGAAGATGAGCTCTCTATTAAATGGATCAAGACGTCACATCTTCCAAAATACATATCTAGTACAGACTATATTTGTTTTTCTATAACCATGAGAGAAATATAATCGACAGTTCCTCCTCAACAGTCTTATTCTTCTTCTTCTCTCTCTCTCTTTCTAATTAAAGCTCGGAATGGAAACAGAGCAAATGTGTTTATAAACCTCACTTTTCTGAAGCAAATTTTCAAAAAAAAAAAAAAAATATTGTTTAGAGTTTATACAGCTTCTTATATGTCAATCTCCGAAATTTCTTTTTTTGGATCGGATGTGTTGTTAATCAAGAAAAAAAATGTATTAAATATTTTTTTTGATTTCCAACTCAAAACCTAATTGACAAACGATAAATGAATTGACCCATCTCTTATATATTACTGAAGTCCGTTCTCTTACTTTTTATGTGGAATCTTTCTCCACAAGATGGTCAGAGTCTAGCCAAATTGCAATATAAATGTAAGGGTCTTTTCATCATCACATGGGTTGCGAGCAAGTAAGGAAGAAGAATGATGTGGACCTGCATAGGCAAGAAACGGCAAAAAGTTAGATACTATTGCAAGTTATAAACAGCTAATAGGAACATGGACTTGTACGATGATCAATAGCTGAATTGAACGTGAAAAGGAACATCAACTAAATATTAAAAGAAACAAGCAGAGTGGCACCTCGAGAATGAGATGAGCACAAAGAAAGGTAGAAGATTTTCTCAACCATGCGGTAGGATGTCAATTTCTTTTTAAAGTACTTTAACCACATTGCATCAATATGTGCCTCATCTTCTCACTATTGCTCACATATTTTAGCATGTGTGTGAATATCAAATCCAACACTTAGAATTTATACGAAGAAACAGATGAGAAAGAATTCCGCGGGAAGAATCTCGTTTGGACTTTAAGATGAAATGTAATATTTTATTGATGGTATCGAATATGAACAAAGTGTCTTTCGTAATGAATTGATCACAACAATGAATTAGCACTAAAATAAAAGAAGTATCGAGCTTGTAATGCTTCCGTGTGTATGAGTTTTTCGATCTCCCCTTCCACGTCTCTTTCTTCCTCTTTAAATAGTTCCCCTGATGGCGTAACCTCCGGGTAACAGCGTCCGAGATCCTTGATGGTGCTAGATTTCGCTAGTGATTAACTTCTTCAAGTTTTAAATTTATAAACCTTAATCAACTAACTATCCTCATTAAACCGCAAGTATACGGCTATGTCGATTGTAGTACTTAAGGGTCGAACCCACGAGAACTAGAGACTCAAGCACTAGGAATACGCAATATCTCCTAAGCTAAGCAAATACGAAGAGAGGTAACGGTAGAGACTTAATGCTAATCTAAATGCAAACACAATCTAAACACACTAACATAAACGCAATGAATGAACCAAGCAAGAAGCACAAGGTTAAAGCAAGTAGCTAATTTGCAAAACCAAGACAAACAATGTGAGATTCAAGATGGAAGAAATCGATCTTGAGACATAAAGATTGTTTACAGTTTAATCCAAGAATGCAAATGGGTTTCTCTAGACTTTATTAGAGGATCGAAGCTATTCCTAGACTAAGGATTCCTCTATAATTGATCAACCCACTCTCGTGACGGAGATCTATTCACCTATACACATTACAAGGCTCAACTCTCGTTTGTTGTCTATCTAAACATGTATGTGATAGTGAGTCTCAAACCCTTTTAGCAATTTAACACCTTGGTGTCCCTTTGGGCAAACTACTCTCATAGCTCAAGGTGAAAAACCTAGATCTAGTTCTCTCAGGCATTTCATCCAACACTTTCTAGGCGTCTTTGAGCAAACATATAACCTTTGAAGATCTAAACTAGATCTAGTAGGAATCTATGCCAAGATCTAGTCTAATACCCATTACAACCCTAGATTTAACCTTA
>OVAN01001350.1:19947-42056 GCA_900406275.1 Anastatica hierochuntica
TTATATCTAACCTTAAACTATCATATCTCAAGATCTAATGTTCTCTACTCACTAAGACCCATGGATATCCAAGAAGTGTCACAAGCTTCTTGAGAATACATGCTTGAAGTAAGAAGAAAGTGAGAAGAGATAAGGAGAAAAGAGATGAGATGATTAAAAGCAAAGAAACACAAGAAGATCCAAGAAAAATCCTAACTTTGTGAGAAATGAAGAATCTTGAAAAAGGGAAAAAAGAGATGAAGAGCAAAGAAGAACAAGAGATTAAAGAGAAGACAAACACAAGAATGATTTAGAGAGATTTAAGCACAAAAGTGTTAACAAATCTTTAAATCAATCTTAGAAATATGAAGAACACACAAAACACACAAAAAACACAAGCTTAGATAGAACAAATGTTCTTGGTGGCTAAGAGGATGTATTTATACAAAAAGGGGGGAGAGAGGGTGCCCTAGAAGCCTTAAAACACGTCAACACTGCCTGGCATCGACCCAAGGGAATCTGTCATCGATCCCTGGGTCGATGTTGACTCACGTTGGGCAGCAGAAGTTCAACTGAGGTTGGCATCAACCCAAAGTGGGCTAGCATCAACCTCTGGGTCGATGTCAGGGTTCCTTGGCAGCTTCTTCTTCTTGTTCTTTCAATTGCTGCCAGAATGGCGTATTATTTGCATATACTCTCCTTTCCACTTCCACTTGGCTCTTGATTCTCTTTGTTTCTTCACCGTTTAAGCATCACAAATCCATCATCCCAAGCTCTCAAGTTGCTCGTCCAAAGGTTGTACCTAAAAATGCAAAAGAATGCAATGCAAAGACAAAATCCTAAACTAGACTCGACTTAGAAACTTTATGAATTCTAACACCTAAATGCATTATATACAACCTTAATGCAACTAAAACACATACTAAGTGATGATAAATATGCGTTAAATTATGCACATATCAATCCTCTCCAACTTTCTCGGAACCGCCCAACCTTCGAGACTTAGTCAACATCCATGTAATGATTTAATTGGGCTCGTAGAAATATCTCTAGTCTTAATGGGCCTTCTTCGGGGAGATATGCAGGCCTCGCATATGAGTCAGATGTGAGAGGCCTCGGATGTGATTCATCCCCCAGATACCACCCTTAATTCCCTCGATTCGTGAAAAGTCAGGATCTTTTCCAAGATATCTTACTCATTTGAAATTGACGGTCCAGATCAGTCCTTGAAGATCCAATGGCAGGAGATAAATGGAAACTAAAAGGTTTAGCCTTGAAATTCGTACCACTTGATGTGATATAAAGGTGGCTAATAACTTCATTTCTCCATTATCTCACGCTTCAACCACGATCTTTAAGGTAATTACGCCACTTTTAATTATGTTCTTCTTCTAATTGCTTTAGTTTCGTAAACGAAAGCAAAGAAAACCCAATCCTTCCCTTTTCATCTCTAGCGATTAGGTTTTTCTTTTCCCTTCTCAGAATTTTTCGACCCCTCTTTTCCAGCTTCCGACCATCTCTTCATTAAATTCGATGGGTCGTGACGGTGCTGATGACTCCAAAATTTCGAAGGGAGGTGAGAAAATCAAGCGAACTAAACCGAGTATGATAAATAAAGCCACCGTCGTTGCTGTGAAAACAGAGTTGGTGGCCCGATCTCTGACTGTCGTAGATTCTGGATATTCCTATTTTGGTCATCACCAAGCCTCTTCTTTAGATAGACAAGATGTCGTGAACCTGATGGCTCTGGCTCAGGCCTCTAAACAGCTAGCTAGGGTCTGTGATACCCATGAGACTCCCGAGGATACTCCTCCGGGGTGGTTCTGTATGCATGAGCATTATATTACAAAATGCCATCCACTCCCTACGCTTTTGTTAGACCTTCTAGATCATTTTAACATGTCCCTTCCCCAACTTTGCCCTTCTGTTTTCAGGGTAATTTTAGGTTCGATAGCAAGATGTAGGGAGGTAGGTTTCGATTTTGAGATCCGTGAGCTACTCTCTCTTTTTATTTTAAAAGAAAGTCCTCTAGCCAAAGGGGCTGGAGGGACTTATTACTTATCCGTTAGGCCTGGCCGAGGGATCCTTAAGCTTACCGCTAATGTTGAGAATTAGCGCAAACGCTTCTTTTTGTGAAAGTTGACCCGGTAACGATTCCTGAGGGTCGTGTTTTACGCACCACTTGGGATCGTATGTCCGATTAGGACCTCTATATTCTATTAGTCGATCCTTTGGATCTCTTGTTTGCTAACCATTTTTCTTCTTATGGCGCAGGTCCTCCGGAATTTGCACAGCTTGACCCAAAGGTTGCTAAAGCACTGGTCAAGGAGTTGAAAGACATGCCTGACAATTGGTCTTATTTCCCCTCTAGCCGTATCAACAGGGCCAGGTTTTCGGATCAATACCAGGACATGTTTCCTACCTCCATCCCAGTGAGCTTTCTCGGAGGTTTGGTCTGATTTATATGCTTTATATTCTCTTTGAGATAGGGAACCTAAAGTTATCTTTTATTTACACTCTTCTTTTTCCTTCTTTAGTCCTAGAAGACGACGTTGTTGAAGTATCAAACAAAGCTAGTACCTCCGAAATCGTTTCGAAAATTCCACTCCAGCCTTCGTTCAGATCAGTTTCTAAACAAAACAAACCAGCTAGGAGCTCTTTTTCTCGTGGAAGTGTTGGTGACAAAGTCTCGGCTGGTTCCTTCAGGAACACAGTTAGAGAAATTCTTGATGGTGACTCTTCAAAGCCTCTTTCAGCAGCCACTCCTATCAAAGTAGTTGATGCGGTTCTCATTTCTCAAGGAAAGAAAATCATGGATGAAGAAACCAAGAAACGTTACTTCAAGGTCCAAGGTCATGAGATGATTGCAGTTGATGATGCGTCACGCAGACATGAAACCAATCTTGTACCTTCCAAAGGTAGCAAGCAGTCTGATCTTCCTCCCTTGAAGAGGCCCCATTCTGAGACCAACGACAAAAATCCCTGTCTTGCCTCATCTAGGAGCAGTCAAGGGTTCGTGGAGCTTTTCCCATTCGGGACCTAGATCGATTCTAGATGATGACTGGGGTCTAGCTACACTGATGCGCCATATGAAATGGATCGGCTCCTCCCTCCCAGCTATTGCTCAACTGTTAAACACCAATGGATACCTGGATGTGGCGCACTGTCTTGGCAAGGTATTCCTTTTTGGGTGATTCGTTATTGGTTTCATTTGCCCGTTTTGATTCTTATCTATGTCTGGTTTATATACAGCTGGCTAGTGCCTTGAATAGATCATTCTTAGATTACGAGAACCAGATTAAAGACTTCCCAGATGAGAAAGAACTTCAAGAGGTTAAGGAGGCTTTTCAAGATACTAAGAACCAGCTCAATCAGTCCAAGTCCCTGGCTCAAGGTCTCCAGGTCTAGATTGATGAATTGAGGTCTCAGGTGGAAACTTTGACCGGGGAAAAGGAGATCTTAAGATGGAGCTTCAAGTGAAGGGTAGAAGGGTCACTTCTTTAGATAGTGCCACGAGGACTGTTGAAGCCCAGGTGGCTGATCTGATGACTATTAACAAAGAGTTTACTGACGCCAAGACTGCAGAGATTCGTCTGGCTGTCAAGCGTGGGAAAAGAGAGGTGATAGAGGCTTACGGAAAAATCCTTTTTGCTGTTAGAGAAAATTTTCAGAAGAAGAAAGAAGAAATTTCCCTTCAAATCCATGCCAAGGAGATTCAAGCCAACATTGAGCTGCTGACTGGACTGATTACTAAGGAGATTTGTAATGCTCAGGAGGAGCATGATCGTCTAGTGGCCTTGTTGCCTGCTATAGAAGAAAAGTACGAGAAGTCTTTGATTTATGACCTTACTATTAATAAGCTTCCTGCTCCGCAGGTCTCGGAGACATCTGATACACCCGTCCATCTTTGGGAATGGAGGTCTCTGACCAAGCCAAGATAAGTGAACATGGAGCTGATATGAGTATGACGGATGCTGGGAGGTTCAGGATCAGGTGGCTCGAAGTGTTGAAGAAGTGAAGGAGGGGGATCATGAGGACTAATCTATTATCTTTCTTTTGTTTTTCTTTTGAAAAAATTTCAAACCTATTTCAGATTCAGTGCCTGGAGAGGCCATTAAACCCTTTTCTGTTGGTTTTCAGTACTTTGTATCCATGGGAGGCTTTTAAACCTTTAAGACTTAGTGCCTGGAGAGGCCTTTAAACTCCTTTTAGATTTGGAGCCTAGAGAGGCCTTTAAACTCTAGTTTGGAGTCTTAATCTTGTGTATTAGCTTTCGTTTACTTTTCTGAAATACGGACTCTTTTCGGCTTCAAGTTTCATTTCAATACTTTACAGTTTCCAGGATTTTGGAATAAGAAATATTTTGGATAGCTTTTTAGTTTCTCGGCTCGGGTGTCAGAACTTTAGGTTTCTTTACTTTAGGTTTCTGATGATTCTTTTAATGATCTTCTCAGACTTTCCAAGTCTGTGACCATGTTTCGTCAGTTCTCGAGATCTCTTATCGTGAGGCTTCTGCCAATCGAATATTGACGAAAACTCTGAGTCTTTCTGGGGAATCATGTTTCGAAAGACTTCGCACGATTAGGTTTTGGGGAACATGTGTTTTGAATAAGGATTTTTAAGACTTTCGATAAATCAGGTTTCTGGGAACCTGGAATTAGTGTTAGGATTTTAAGACCTTTAAGAGAATCAGGTTTCTGGAACCTGAGATTGATATTAGGATTTTAAGACCTTTGAGAGAATCAAGTTTCTGGAACCCGAGATCGATGTTAGGGTTTCAAGACCTTTGAGATAATCGGGCTTTTGGAACCCGAGATTGATATTAGGATTTTTAAGACCTTTGAGATAATCAGGTTTCTGGAACCCGAGATCGATGTTAGGATTTTAAGACCTTTGAGATAATCAGGTTTCTGGAACCTGAGATTGATATTAGGATTATAAGACCTTTGTTTACTCAGGCTTCTATGAGTCTGAGTTAGATGCTAGAGTTTATTGAATATTGAAAAGGGATATTTTATCGCTTTTTTGGAATTTGAATACTTTGCAATCATGGATACATGTTTCTGAATCTAATGTAACTTGAGACTCATCTGTCAGATGTCCGGCGATCGGAGCCTGCGACTTCTTGGAATGATTATCCAGACATCTGAATCATGTTGGATAGAAAATGATAGTTTTTGATGTGGTGGGGGCTGAACTCGTTGCAAGAGCTACCTATGTACCCCGTCAAGGGATCAAGCCTAGCGTAGTTCGATTGTTTTGATAGTATCTACTGATAATACTTTTTGAGGTTCATGGCGTTCCATGATCATATTTCGGGTACCTTGGTTCGTACCTTTACGAGCTTGTAGACTCCGGGTCGAACCACGTGGATGATCCGGTATGGACCCTCCCATTTGGTGCCTAACTTCCCGGTGCCTCACTCTTTGGTATTGTCGAAAACTTTCCTCAGTACAAGGTCGCCTACCACAAGTTTCCTCGGTCTTATCTTGGAGTTGTAGTGTCGAGCCGTTGCATGTTGATAGTTTTGTATACGGATCATTGCCTGGTTTCGGCGTTCCTCGATCAGGTCCAGGTTGTCTAGCAACAATTGGTCATTGGTTTCAGGGTTTGAGGTACAAAGGCTTAGTCGGAGGCTTTCGACTATGGATTCGGCTGGGACTACGACCAACATCCCATAGGCTAACGAGAAAGGGGTCTCCTCTGTGGCTCGTCTTGGGGTAGTGTGGCATGCCCATAAGACCTCAGGTAGCTTATCAGACCAAGATTTCTTGTTGGTACCTAAGCGTCTTTTGTGATTGGCTAAAATTGATTTGATAGCGGCCTCCCCCTATCCGTTTCCTTGAGGGTATTGAGGTGTGGACGTAGTGAGGCGTATGTTCCATTTTTCACAAAATGCTGTGAAGTCATCGGATATAAATTGTGATCTGTTATCTGTTACGATTTTGTAAAGGATGCCATGGCGACATATGATGTCTCGCCATACGAATCTTTTGACCTAAAATTTGGTTACTTGTTGGAGAGCCTCGGCTTCTATCCATTTGGTGAAGTAATCGATTAAGACTAACAAGAAACTTAGTTTCTGCTGCCCCTTTCCTGAAGCTACTAGGGGTCCTATGACATCCATGGACCACCGCATGAAAGGGTAAGGCGCAGATATCGAGGATAGCTTCTCGGTTGGTTGGTAAATTATCGGGCATGTCTTTGACATTTATCGCACTGGGACGAGTATGTCTCGTAGTCTGCGATTATGGTCGGTCGGAGTAATCTTGTCTTTTTATTCGAATGGCTAAAGCTCGGCCACCAGAGTTATTTCCGCATGAGCCTTCGTGTATTTCTGCCATGAGCTTAAGAGCGTCAAGGCTGTGGACGCATTTTAAGTACGAACCTTACATACTTCGCTTGTAAAGGTTAGAGTCAATTATGTAATACATTGTGTTTAATGCTTTGAGTTTTCGAGCCTCCCACTTGTGGGGGGGGGGGCTATACCCTCCCGAATATATTGCATGATTGGAACTCTCCAGTCCTCTCTTCCAAATACTCTATCGTGGAGAGATATCGGGGGGTCTTGTAATTACTCATCCGCAGGTTCTGGGTTACAACGTGGTTCGTCGTGAGTCTAGATCGTGCCCCCAGAGGTATTCTGAGAGTCGGGCTCCAAAAAGTTTTCGTTCTTAGAAATACCTTCTGGACTTGCGGTTGACTCTGTAGTCTAGATCGTGCCATCAGAGATATCTCGAGAATTAGGTTTGGAGCATCTTCTATTCTCGGGGATACCTGTTGCGTAAATGCCGAAATCCAGAGCTTGGATTTTGCCCCCGGAGGTATATTTCTTAAAATTACGGATTATGATTTTTCGGAACCAAAATGTAGTAAGGACTTGTGTTGGAGACTCATCCCAGGTAGTGGTTACTACTTGAGGTCGAACGCCGTCCTTTTATTCTTCTGAATCTTTTTTGAGGGTAGCTTTCGTAGCTATATCAATGCTAGGTTTTTATATACCTTCAACTGGAATAATTTGTTTGACAAGGGGATCCGAAGTAGATGCTAATGCTGGTAAAGAATCCGTGGAGGAATTTTCTCCGCGGGGAATTCTCGTTAGCTCGAATTTATCGAACTACTATGTGAGGTTCTCGACAACCTCTAAGTATGCCCCCATTCTTTCGTCCCTTGTTTCGTATTCTCCATGAAACTAGCTAGCCACTAGCTGAGAATCGCTATAGGCATTGAGTTGTAGAATTCCTAGCCCTATTGCCAATTTCAAGTCTGCGATTAGTGCTTCGTATTCGGCTTTTTTGTTTGAAGCATTGAAGCCTAATCTATAGGATTGCTCGATTACTTTGCCAACTGAGGAAGTCAGATTCAGGTCAATTTCGGATCCTTGCCTTGAGGATGCTCCATCAACATGGAGGGTCCACTTGGGAGCTATTGAGCTCGCGTCGAGGTGTTCGGAGGCTAACTCGATGACAAAGTCAGCCAGACCTTGAGCTTTGGCTGCAGTCTGGGGCTTGTACTCTATGTCGTACTCGCTGAGCTCGATGGCCCATTTAGCGAGGCGTCCGGATTGGGTCGGGCTATGCAAAGTAGTGCGTAATGTTGTAAGGTCATTAAGATGATCGAATGAGATCGGAAATATGGTCGGAGCTTTCTAGCGGCAGTTATGACAGCTAGAGCCAGCTTTTCCATGGCAGGGTACCTGGTCTAAGCGTCTATCAAACTTTTGCTTGTGTAATAGACCGATCTCTGCTCGTTTTGCTCTTCTCGTACCAACATACCGCTGACTGCGGTGGGAGATACTACATTATACAAGTATAAGGGTTCTCTTTCCACAGGTTTGGAGAGTATGGGAGGTTCCGAGAGATAAGATTTTAGCTGTTTGAAAGCTTCTTCACACTTCTCGCCCCATAAAAACTTCTTATTATTCTTCAGAAGTTTATAGAATGGGAGGCACTTGTCTGTGGACCTAGAAGTGAACCGATTTAGGACAACGATTCGTCCAATCAACCTTTGTACTTCTCTAGTAGTTCTAGGTGACGGCATTTCTAGGAAGGTTGCTATCTGGCTTGGGTTTGCTTCGATGCCTCATTCGGTTACGAGGTAACCTAGAAATTCGCCCGAGGGTACTCCAAAGGTATATTTGGTGGGATTTAGTTTCATGTCATACTTTTTCAGAATATCGAAGCATTCTTTGAGGTGGTTGACATGATCTTCTTCGTTGGGGAATTTGACTAGCATGTCATCGATATAAACCTCCATTGTTTTTCCGAGTAGTCGAGCGAACATTTTGTTCACTAACCTTTGGTAGGTGGCTCCGGTGTTTTTTAGCCAAAAGGCATGACTTTATAATAGTAGGTGTCGCGTTCTGTTATAAAGGCGGTTTTCTCCTGGTCCTTGGGGTCCATCATTATCTGATTATACCCTGAGAAGGCTTCCGTGAAAGATAATAGTTGGTGGCATGCGGTTGCCTGGACTTGGTGGTCGATGTGAGGTAATGGGAAGCTATCTTTGGGGCATGCTTTGATAATTCGGTGAAATCGATGCATATTCTCCATCTCCCGTTTTTCTTCTTCACGACAACAGGGTTAGTTAACTAGTCGGGGTAATGAACCTCTTGAATTGCGTCAGCGTTCATTAATAAGTCAACTTCATCGTTGACAGCTTGAGCCTTCTCGTGACCAAGTTGACATCTTTTATGTTTACCGACTTAAATGTGGGGTCCACATTAAGCTTGTGCGTTGTTACACTTGGGTCGATACCCTTCAGGCCGCTAGTGAACCACACGATGGTTTTCACGTTGTCTTTGAGGAAGTGTACCAGCTTACTCTTAATCGTTGGGAGCAACTCTGACCTGATGCAGACTCATTTTTCAAGATGATTTTCACCGATACAAATTTTTTCGGTGAGTTTTCGTGGAGGACCTCGCGTATTCTGTTGTATTGCTTGTTTCTCCTGGATAAGTAATTGCTATTGAGTCGATTCTTTAACAATTTGGAAAGCTCCTAGGTAGCATATTTTGGATACCTTCTGGCTACCTTGGATCATAGCTACCCCATTGGGAGTTGGGAACTTTACGCATTGATGGTAAGTTGATGCAACTGCTTTCATCTTGTGAATCCAGAGTCTCCCCCAAGATGGCATGGAATGGGGTCGGCTTGTCAATCGCCACGAAATTGATCATCTTAATGACCCCATTGGCTATGACTAGGAGTTTGATAGTTCCCAAAGAGGTAGTTGTTTTCCATGAGAAACCTACGAGATTGGCCTTTTGGCCGGTTATCTCGTAGTCGTCTATCTCCATCCCCTTTAGGGCATCATAAAAGATGAGGTCTAGGGAGCTTCTGGTGTCAACCATAAGCTTAAGTACCTTGTATCCAGCTACGTTTAGCGTGATGACTAAGGCGTCATCGTGAGGTCGGTCGAGATCTGACGTCTCACTTTCCCTAAAGGATATCTTAGTATTGGGTTCCTCGGAAGGAGGCTTCGTTCGAGTACAGGACTCGGTCTTATGCAGGTGGCCTTTTATGGAGTTTACGGAGTCTTGACATATGTCAGACCCTCCTAGTATATAATCAGCCCTTGTTTTGGTGGTTTGCTGATTTGACGCCTTATCGAATAAAGCGGTTATCGTCCCCTCGTGAAGAGGTTGTGGTACTCCAACTTGAAGACTCTTTGCTTGAGGGAATTTTCCAAGGATCATATCAATCCTTTTCTTAGGAGCTGGAGGCAGCGAATTGGTTTCCTTTTCAGGTGACCTATTCCATTTTGGCGATGCCTTCCTCGGTGCTCTTTTCTGAAAGGGTTCTGGTTTCCTGAGATTTACACCTTTTATTTCACCGGCAACAAACTTTGCTGCTAGATGTCGTTGAAGGTCCTAACACTCCTCTGTGGAGTGTCCTTTTCTTTCGTGATAAGAACAAAATTTTTTTCCCGTCATAAGGTATAGTCCAGGGAGCCTTGCTCGTTATCATAACAGGTTTTTCCTGTTGCTCTTCCTCCACAGCATAAGAGTGTTCTCCTTGAGTATGATTGTTTCAGAAGTTACTCTTTCTGTGAGGTCCCTTTCCTTCTTGAGAATCAGCCTTCAGAGGGTTCTGAGGCTTCTTGTGGATTTTATCCATGGCGGCGGTTTCATCCTCCTGAGTGATAAATTGAGATGCCTTATGTTAGCTCGAACCAGAATTCGGATAGATACCAGAGATCTCTTCGGAGGGCCTCAATAGCTACTTGGTCATTAGGATACGAGAGTTTGGTTATAACTGCCCTGAATTTATCTATGTACACTCGCAGTGTATCTCCAACTCCTTGCCTAATCTTCCAGAGATATGCTTCAGAAGCCTGTTTTCTAATGTGAGTCGAATACTGCGTAATGAAAGCATTGGATAGCTGGTCAAAGCTATCTATAGAGTTCGGTTCGAGACCAAAAAACCACTCGAGAGTTGTTCCCGTCAGGTTTTCTGCGAAAGTTCGATAGTACCCTCCTTCGTACTCTTAGATGAGCTTTAGGGTCTGAGGTCCCATCATACTCAGGAATCCAAAGCTTTCTTGTATCCCTAATATAAGAATTCACGATTCTGTCAGTAAACGGGGTACCCCGAGTTTCTTCAATTATGCTCTCGATTTCGGGAGCTGAACTGATGGCCTTTTGGACTTGAGCGTTCAGCTTTTGAAGAGATGCATGAGTCCTTTCCATGTACCTTCGGATTGCTTCAATCCTTTCAAATGGTCGACAGTCGTATCATCGACAGGTCCCCGATTAATGAGCTCTCGTAGGAACAAGTTTATGTCGCGCCCCCAGGCAATTGATGGTTCAGGCATCTCACGGGTTTCCGGGGTATGTTACCGAGGGTGATCAGCTGGGTAGGTTGTCGCTGCATCTTCTTTCTGAGGCTGAGCTTCTTGGTTTAGGGAGCGACCTCGAGCCTGATGTACTGAGGCTAAGGTGTCGATGCTAGCTGGAATCGAGGTCTCTCCTCCAGACCTTAATATAGGTGGCGGTGGAGATAAATACTGATCCCGCGTGGGTAACTAGCGAGGGACCTGAGCAAGTGTTGAGTTGGTGCCAGCGGTGTTGGTTCCCATCGATGCGATAGCTGGAGGGTTGAATGTGGGGGTCGTTCCTGTGATAGGCATCCGAAAGGAGGGTCCCTGATCCTCAGGTATCGTGTTATAGGGGGAGTACTCTAGACGGCCACAAGGAAAAGAGGGGTCGGTAACGAGGTCTCAGAAGGTTACCCCGGAGGCTCGTCGCTACAATGGTTGTGATGACGGAGCCAAGGACCTTGTTGCCACTTCGAATTGATGTTGCCGAGACACTAACTAGTGAACCAAACGTTCGTTTTCCTGAGTTCTATTCACCAGCTGGAGCATCATTTGGCGAATTTCGGAGAGCTGGTTTGTTACCTGGCTCGCGGTTAGTGTCGGAGGCAGAGATCCGTCAGTTGCTTGTTGTTCGGATTCTCCGAGAACTAGATATCCCGGACTTTGATCTCCAGAAAGCCCTTGAAAGGTTGTCCAAGTGTTGGTTAGATTGGATTGAGCTTCCGCCAAGGGTTGATGCCCTTGACGGAGGCTGGGACGGTGAGGTTCTACGGTCGGGAGACCGAAGCCTCCGCGGTTCGGCGAGCTAGGGCTCGGAGTTAACGATGAGAGTTCCAGTTGATTGAAATCTCTATGGCTTGGATCCATCTTTAAACCATGGAGTCAGTGATTCAATTTTTTCTTCCCCCATAGACGGCGCCATAATGTGAATGTCAAATTCAACACTTAGAATTTATGCGAAGAAATAGATGAGAAAGAATTCCGCCGGAAGAATCCCGTTTAGACTTTAAGATGAAATGTAATATTTTATTGATGATATTGAATATGAACGAAGTGTATTTCGTAATGAATTGATCATAACAATGAATTAGCACTAAAATAAAAGAAGTACTTGTAATGCTTTCGTGTGTATGAGTTTTCCGTTCTCCCCTTCTGTGTCTCTTTATTCCTCTTTAAATAGTTCCCCTGATGGCATAACCTTCGGGTAACAGCCTCTGAGATCCTCTCCAGCTTTCTCGGAACCGCCTAGCCTTCGAGACTTAGTCAACATCCTTTTAACGATTTAATTGGGCTCGTAGAAATATCTCTAGTCTTAATGGGCCTTCTTCGGGGAGATATGCAGGCCCAACAAGGTGCACTCTTAAATAATGAGCATAGAGTAGACTTATAATAACCTCATTTGTAAAGTGATACATGGAGAAACATTAAATGAAAAATCCCTTTATTTGTCCTAATCAAATGATATACCCTTACTTGCTAGCCTTTTGCCAATTTGGAATCGAAAAAATGAATATAATTAGTTGAAAAATCAATCAAACGATCGGAGGGGTTTCTACTGACACAATAAAAAACATATATACAGGTTTAGTAGACTAACAATGTTTAACGAAGTGCGATTAAGAATGCATATATAGTTTTCTCATTTCAAGCTCTGTTTTCCCAAGGTTTCATGTTATTGTAGACCATTACAACAACCTTTCTTATAAGTATAGTACTAAGGTCTTTTAAGTGATGAAAAGACACGATAAGAAGGTCTCCTCCGTGATTTCAAAAGTTACGACCACATTACTTAGTTATCATATTTTCTCAATTTATGGTAAGGTTTTCTCAGGGTTATCTTCTAGTAATGTCATTTTATATGAATACCATCACTTCCCTTGAGCATGGGTATCTGAATTTCTCTTGTGTTGCAATCATCAAAGCAACTTGTAAATTCTTTCTCACGTTCATTAAACAATATGGATGTTCCAAACGGATACCTTAGAGTTTACGTTGGAGAGGGGCTGGAGAAAAGGAGATTTGTAGTTCAAGTTGCATAATTGAGTCACTTTGCAAGAAAGCAGAGGAAGATTTTCGGTTTCATCATCCAATGGGTGGCCTCAGTGCTCACTGAACAAATCTTTATCGATCTTGCCTTTCAAATCAATACTTGATCGTGATTCAAACGTACCAGTTATTCAATGCAGGAAGGGATGGCTTAACGTGAAGTTTTCCCTGCCTTGAAAGTAAAACAGAGCTATTGATGTCTTTTCATCAAACCGAGGTTTAAGGCAAACCAGAAGAATCTATCAAGATCGCCATGGAAACAAAGAGAAGAGGAGAAAAGTTTGTTATTCTCATTAATGAATCAAAACTATGCATCGTATCGTATATACAAGTTGTTATTCTGCTATCGTAAGCTTACTTAACATGTGCTGCTAACCTGTACATTTGCTAACATAAACATACAGAGTAAAATACTCTGTTATACACCCCCGCAAACCTTTAGCATCCAAGCTATGGTGGATGAAAAAGGTTTGAAACAGATAATCGACCAAGAAGTGATTGAAAAGGACTCGGATGTAGCGGCTTGGTCAATATATTTGCTAATTGGTTGTCACTTGTAACATGAAGAGCCTTAAGATAGCCTTTCTTGATTTGATCCCTTACCGTGTGACAATCAATTTCTATATGCTTTGTGTGATCATGAAACACGGGATTAGAGCTGATATACAGGGCAGACTTGTTGTCACAAAAGAGTTTAGCAACTGCAGTCTCAGTGATCTTGAAGTCCTTGAGTAACTTCTGTATCCAAATGATCTCCCTTGTTGCATCAGCCATACTACGATACTCCGATTCAGTATTACTCTGACTCACCACTTGTTGTTTCTTAGACTTCCAACAAATCAGAGAGTCCCCAAGAAATACACAAAAGCCAGAAGTATACCTTCATGTATCAGGGCAGGAAGCCCAGTCTGCATAAGAAATTGCATTGATGCATAGATCTGTGTTCACAGAGTAAAACAGCCCATGTCCTAGTGTGCCTTTGATATACTTAAGAACCCGATAAGCAGCATGGAGATGAGCATCAGTAGGAGCTTGAAGAAACTGGCTCAGCTTATTGACAGCGAATGTAATATCTGGTCGTGTGATAGTCAGATATAACAATCGGCCAATAACCTCTCTATAAGGAGTTGCAGATAGTAAAAGAGTGCCAGTATCTTTAGCCAGATGCACATAAGGATCCATAGGAGTAGAAGCGAGTTTACACCCAAGAAGACCAGCATTGTCTACAAGATCTAGTGCATACTTCCTTTGGAAAACAGAAATACCCTTAGCAAATCTAGCAACCTCTAAACCCAAAAAGAACCTAAGCTGACCAAGATCTTTGATCTTAAAAGCCTGAGAAAGCATAGCTTTAAGAGAAGCTAGTTCTTTAGGATTATTGCTAGCAATAGCAATATCATCAACATAGACAAGGATTGCAAGGTAACTATCCTGTGTCTGCCTAATAAACAGGGTTGTATCTGAGGCAGACTGCTCAAAACCATAAGCTAAGAGCACAGATGTGATATGTTGAATCCATTGCCTAGAGGCTTGCTTCAAGCCATATATGGACTTATGCAATTTACACACAGGATTAGGAGGTAGAACTTCATCAGTACCTGGTGTATATCCTTTTGGAAGACTCATGTAGATCTCCTCATCAAGCTCACTATGTAAGAATGCATTAGAGACGTCCATTTGGGATAATTCCCAGCCTTGTTGAGCAGCCAAACCTAACATCAACTTCACACTGGTTAGTTTGGCAACAGGTGAAAAGGTTTCCTCAAAATCAACTCCCTCTTGTTGTGTATAACCTTTGGCTATTAATCTGGCTTTATAACATTCAATAGTCCCATCAGGTTTGTATTTTATTGTAAAAACCCACTTACAGCCTACCACATTCTTGCCAGGAGGAAGAGACCCAATACTCCATGTCTTGTTCAGTTCCATAGCATGTAGTTCCGCATTGAGAGCTCCAGTCCATTTCTCAGAAGCCATGGCTTGTTTAAAAGATTTTGGTTCTGTCTCTAGGGAATAAGATAAGAGATATCCAAAATAGAGTGGATTGAATTTCTGGTATGAAAGGACAGAATTTAAAGGATATGGTGTTGTGTGACGAGAAGGAATATGAGAAGTGTGTTGCTGAATAAGGGAACAATGATAGTTGGACAAATATCTAGGAGGCTTAGTCATGTGTTTTGGTATATCTAAAAGAGAAGACTGTGTATTTCTACTAGGCATCACAGTCTTAGTAACTAATAATCTAGATTCTCGAATAGATGAGGAACTAGTATGAGATGTCTGATTATCAGAAGATCTAGTAATATGCAATTCCTGAGAATGAGATGAACTAGACACTTTAGTAGAAACATGAACAGATATAGCAGAATCAGAATGAAATGCAGGCAGAGCAGAATCATTGTTAGCACAATCTCTATTAGCATGTTCTGGTAAATCAGGAGATTGACTATGATAAGGAATAGAAGCAGGCAATATCAAATGAGAAAAGAAATCTGGTGCCACAGGAATACTAGATGTAAATGCAAATATTTTTTCATGAAAAATAACATTGCGAGATATAGAGATAACATGTGTATCCAAGTCAAGTACTTTATAACCCTTGTAGCCTAATGGATATCCTAGAAACACTGATGGAGATGCACGAGGGGAAAACTTATGTCTATCTTTCTAAATAGTAGAAACATAACATAAGCATCCAAAAGATTTTAGCAAAGAGTAATCAGGTTTCTTATTCAATAATCTCTCATATGGAGTATCATTATTCAACAGTGGTGATGATGTTCTATTAATGAGAAAAGCAGCAGTTAATATGCAGTCACTCCAGTATGATAATGGCACATTCAATTCAAATAACAATGCTCTGGCAACATTTAGTAGATGTCGATGCTTCCTCTCAACAACAGAGTTTTGTTGAGGGGTATAAGCACAAGAAAAGTAATGCATGATGCAATGGTCTTTGACAATTTCAGTAAAAGCAAGTTTAGGAGCATTGTCGGTTCTAATAGATTTTATTTTCTGTTTATATTGAGTATTAACATGTCTAATGAATGTTGAAAACAGAAAAGAAGTATCACTTTTAGCTTTCATCATATAGACCCAAGTAACCCTAGTACAATCATCAACAAGGGTCAAAAAATATCTATAGCCATCAACTGAAGTAACAGAGAAAGGGCCCCAAATGTCAAGATAAACTAACTCAAATGGTGTAGAAGACATATGATTGTGAAAAGGAAAAGATATGCGCTTTTTCTTAGCTAAAGGATAAACAGAACAATTATTCTCTAAAGATATACTTGACTTTGGTAAAGAGAGTGTACCAGATAACATTTGTAACTTGACAGATGAAGGATGCCCTAGGCGTTGATGCCAAAGAACACAATCATCTGACAAGGATCCATAGAAAGAGTCTTGGGGAGGATGAGCTTGTAAAATGTAAAGATTACGGATTAGGTCACCCTTCCCAATCGTCAATAGCAGAGAAGCATCCTGGATATAGCAAAAAGTTGGATAAAAGTGAGCAGAACAATGGCTACCATGTAAAAGACTACTAACACTAATCAGGTTAAAGTGAAACGTAGGAACATATAGCACATTATACAAGATCAAGACATCAGAAATATGAATAGTTCCAATTTTAGTGATAGAAACCTTAAGACCATTAGGCATTGAAACTGTAATGCCAAAGACTATGTATACTTCACTAAACTTAGATAGATCAGAACACACATGACTTGTAGCCCCACTATCTATTATCCAAGCATCTTTAGGTATTGTTGTTGAAAGAGAGGATAAACATTGATGTTGGAAAGTAAGAGTGTGGTTTTCATATCTGAGATTAGTGGATAAAGGAAAGACAATACCAGATGTGGATTGACTAGCCATAGCTCCTTGTTCTGAAATGGATGAAGTTTAATGAGGAACCACAAGTTCTGAAATCTGAACTTGACTACTGAGTTGATTGATAAGGGATTGAATCTGGGCTGGAGTAAACTGACTGACATCCAATTGATGATTAGCTGGAGTCATAGAAGTCAAGCATGGCTGAGAACCATGAGGAGAAACCCCAGTAATAACATTTGCAACAGTCTTCTGTTGAATTCCATTCTGTGAATGTAGCCTGAACTGATTAAACTGAGGTCTTAGAGTAGATGAATTGGATCCTCTTGGGTTGAAAGAAGGTTTATTATAAGATGTATTCATTGCTGGAACCTTATATCCAGGAGGATATCCATGAAGACGATAACATTTGTTAACCGTATGTCCAAGCTGTCCACAATGTGTACATAGAGGCCGATTTGAGTTGTTCCTTGGCCTATATGTGTTATATGCTGCAGCATACTCCATCTGATCCACAGGATAAACAGCTCCTTTGGTGAAGGCTTTATCACCCTCTGTCTCTCATCTTGTGCCACCATATTATAAGCTTCTTCAATTGTGGGAATGGGTTTGAGCATAAGGATATGTCTTCTAGTTTGCTCATAGGTTTCATTAAGACCCATTAGAAATTTGGTTACACGACTCCGTTGCTGCAATCTTTCCCACAAAATAGCAAGCATTTCACTCACATCTTCCACAGGTACAAACAGGCAACTCAATGTAGTTTTTATACTCTTCCCACATAGTAACTAGCTCAGTATAATAAGCACTCACGTCCATAGATCCTTGCTGTATATTACTAAGACGTTGTTCTATTTCATAGACTCGTGGTGCACCATCCTGTTTGAACCTAGTCATAATATTTTTCCAGATACTTTCGGCAGTCGACATGAATAGAAGACTCTATCCTATCTTCTTACTTACATAATTTAGTAACCACGTTGCTACCATATCATTGCAATGGGACCAAGAACCTGAATCTCTATGTCCTACAGGAGGTTTTGAAATCGTACCACCAATAAATCTCAATTTGTTGCGAACATTCAAGGCCATACGCACAAATCTACGCCAAGAATGAAAATTTGCTCCCGAAGTGAGTCGATTTGCTACCAACTGCAATCCAGCATGATCAGTGCTATGTAGAAAGAACGGATTATCATAATGATCAGTTGTCATCACCGATGTGTTCGGAACAAGATGATTCATCGGAGAAGGATTCATCGGACCACTAGAACCAACCGAAATTGTAGATTCTGGTATCGTTGACTGAAACTCAGCTGGATTAGGATGAAACTGAGATTGTGATCCCATTTCTAATAATGAAATCAACAAAGATGATGAACAATTGAAGATTCACCAAGGAGAACAAAGAGAATATATCGATTTTGAAAATTCAATATACTTAGGTCAATGAAAGAATGAAACAGAGAGATTGAACAATCCAGAACATCACAAGTTGCAGAATCGAAGCAATCATTGTTGTAAATTGAATGAGAAACAAATCAGGAAGCGAAGAACTCATGATCGATCTTGATTAGCTCTAATACCATATCAAGATCGCCATGGAAACAAAGAGAAGAGGAGAAAATTTTGTTATTCTCATTAATGAATCAAAACTATACATTGTATCGTATATACAAGTTATTATTCTGCTATCATAAGCTTACTTAACATGTGCTGCTAACCTGTACATTTGCTAACATACACATACAGAGTAAAATACTCTGTTATAAAATCCATAAGAACAAGATAACTCCTTTCCAAGAAATGAGATGACTTGTGGAGCATATAAATAAGATACTTTCGTGTACAAATAGTAAACCAAATCTGCAAAACTCTAATTCCATAATATAAAAAAGAAACATATTCTAAGATCAATCACATTTGGCTACTTTGGAATGAACCATTCATCATCGGTGTTTTATTTTATAAAATGTGAATATTATAACCAAGAATGTTTGGGGTTGTTACAAAATCTTAGAAGAAAGAGATTTTACAAGGCTAAAAAAACTAAAAACACCTTATAAAAACATAGACTCGTTAAAGCAAATTACTCATATGCAAACCAACGAGACAAGAGCCTAGAGCAATTCTTTTTGAATATGTGGGCTAGAAGTGTATCCTTTACAGATCTGTCAATTTGTTGAAACAGAGAGGATGCAGACAGAGAAGGTCCATCATGTACCCTAGTGTTCCTTCCCTTCCAAAGCACATATATTGTTCTATGTGAGACCAATTTCTTGAGTGTAGTAGAGAGACCAACGGTTGAGCTAATGAGCCATTCTATAAATATCTCCCAACTAAAAAAAAGTACCACTGGTTGGCCCAATCTCCTTAGCACTTGTAACCAAACTTCTTGCGCAAAGGAGCAATGAAGAAACAAGTGATCTCTTGTCTCATTTTCAATTGTACATAAAGGGCAAAGAGGAGAGGTATTCATTCCCCAACCATGGAGTCTAGCTCTAACAGGCAGTCGGCCATAGTGAGCAGTCCAAAAGTGAAAAGCATGTCGTGGGGTGGCTCTCTTAAACAATACGGCCTTGGTCCATAGCTTCACTTCTTCAATATAGCGCAATAAATCTCAAGTCTTCTTTGTAGAAAATGTCAGTTGCCTTGAGTACTTTTGTCCCCAAACAAAGATGTCTTGTCCTGCACTATCATATGGAATGAGAGTGTTGAGCAGCATTTCACGGACCAGCAGCAGAGCTCTGTTCCTAGTTCTGACCGAGGGCAACCTCCAACAATCACCTGAAACAACTTTAGAAACCGTAGATTCCAAAGGGATTCCCAAAAGTCTCGGACAATTAGACCCAACAAGATCATAAAGAGGTCCCAACTCACTCCAATCATCAAGCCAGAAACTTATGCTATGCGCATCTCTTAGTTTCCCACCAATGAAACCCTTCGGTAAAGATCTCAATGATAAAAGAAACTTCCAAATCCAAGAAGATTGTTGTTTGGGAACCATCATCCAGAAGTTATCATATTTCATCATGTGTTCTTTTATCTAAGCAACTCAAAGAGACCCATTGTTTGAGAAAAGAAGCCAAAAAAGCCTTAGATTCATTCCACTCAAAGAAACTTCTCAATCCCAATCCTCCTTCAGCTTTCGGAAGACAACACTTTTTCCAAGATATTCTCGATCTACCCTTCTTGGAAACATCCCCTGACCAGAGAAAAGAGTTACACATACCTTCAATTTGCTTAAGGCAGCCTTTGGGAAGAGAGAAATCCGACATCCATAAGTTTAAAACAATGTAGATGACTGAGCTTAGTAATTGTAACCTCCCTAAAAAGGATAACTGTTTGACTGTCCAATGACTGAATTTAACAGCCAGCTTATCCAGAAGCGGAGAATAGTCAGCCTTCCTTAGCTTCCAATGAAGCAACGGCAAGCCCAAGTAACGAAAAGGCATGTTTCCAATTTGAAAACCCACTTTAGCTAGCATCGGTGCCTCCTCTGGTCTCACTCCAGCATAGAAAAGTTCTGATTTATTTCTGTTTGTAGAAAGGCCAGAAAAATCTCTAAATGTATCAAGGGCAGAGTTTATTCCTTGAAGAGAGCTTACTTTCCCATCAAAGAATATCAAAACATCATCCGCAAAGGCTAAGTGAGTAATCTTCGGATTCTTACCAAGAGGGTGATAACCAATTCTTTTAGAATCAAACTCCTCGTATAGCAGCTGGCAAAATATTTCCATAGCTATAACAAAGAGGGGAGAGGATAAGGGGTCATCTTGACGTAATCTCTTTGTTCTTTTGTAATAACCACAAAGTTCTCCATTCACGGTTATGGAGAAGGACGGCGTAGTGATGCACTGCCTTATCCACTAGATGAAAACAGATGGGAAATTAGTTGCCTTTAGGACTCCAATTATAAAGTCCTAGGTAATGGAATCAAACGCCTTCCGCAAGTATACTTTGAGAAGCCCCCTCGAGGTAATATTTGATCTGTGGAAACCTTGAACCATCTCACTTGCAAGGAGAACATTTTCAACTAGAAGTCTTCCTCTTATAAAGGCCGATTGATTGTTGGAGATCAGAATCAGGAGAATTTCTTCCAATCTCCTAGCAAGAATCTTGGAAATCACCTTGTATACCACGTTACAACAAGAGATTGGTCTGAAATTAGTGATTTTATCAGCCCCTATAATCTTTGGAATGAGTGAAATTGCAGTGGTATTCCATTGCCTTAACAATCAGTATAGGCATCCGGGCTAGGTGTTTTATTCGGAGCCATTGCAAAAACCTCTCTCTTGATGTCATTTGCGGATGTTTGTTGCTGAAGCATAGCCGCCATCTATTCACTACATCAGAAAGTGGTCAATCTCCTTATCCTCACAACATCATTCTGAAATAAGTTTGTTGTTGAACAACCAAGGAGCTGTTGGAAGTAACCAACATATTTTGAAGAAATCTTTTCTTGTGTTCTATATCTCTGATCATCTTCCCCCATCAAATAGTGAATCTGGTTTATAGCTCTCCTAGCCATGACTACCCGATGGAAGAAAGTAGTGTTCAAATCCTCACACTCTATCCATTTAACCCTCGATCTCTAGAATAGAAATTTCTCTTCAGCAAGCGCGAGAGTCAACCACTTCTTGTGAGCCAATTTTTCTTCTGCCTCTGTAAGAGTAGAAGGATTAAATAGCAGTTTAGCTTGACAATCAGTAAGGAGGGAGTGCGCTTCCTTGACTTTGTTTTCTAGGTCCGAGAAGTGCTCCTTGTTGGTGTCCTTTAGAGTATTTTTCAACAGTTTCAGCTTCTTTGCAAGGAGAAACTGCTTAGTACCTTGTATCTCTACTTCCTGCCAATGGTTAAGAACTTTGGTTTTGAAGTCTGGATGCTGGATAAGATAGTGAGAAAACATGAAGGGCCTAGTGATTTTTCTTGTTTGAGGCATGACAATAATGCTCAGACTATGGTCTGAAAACTCAGGCTCGCCAAATTGAGCATATGAGGAAGGATACTTGAGCTGCCAGTTATCATTAATGATCACTCGATCCAGTTTTTTGGTAATTGGGTTATCTTGCTGCTTATTCCACCAAGTGTGGAAGTGACCCCTTATAGAAATATCAGTAAGTCCAACATAAGAAAAACAATCTCTGAGCTCAAGCATACATTTCCTTATTTGTGTGCTGCTTGAAGATTGTTCTGAAGGGTTTAGCGTTTGAATAAAATCACCCATGATAGCCCAAGGCATTGTAGAAAGAGTTGTATCTGAAGCTGTCATGTCCCCGATCCTAGATAGGATCGGCGGACCAGGCCATGGAACGAGGGAACGTGCAGCCAGTCAATAGACTACAAGGCAAGCGTTCCATGGTCTGAAAAAAGGGTTTAGTCCGAAGGATTGATCGGGACTTAGCCAAGAAATCGGGTAGGATGATGGA
>OVAN01001351.1:0-42050 GCA_900406275.1 Anastatica hierochuntica
GCTTGTAGATCCAGATTTTGGAGTATGGATGAGCTTGGGAGGTCATGCAGATACTCTTGGGGAGAATGTTCTAGCTGTCTCAAGTCAACGTGGTCAGCGAATCTGATACAGAGTAAGGTCTACTGAAAGTACAAGGTCCATTGTTTTCAAACTTCTTTTCCCGTAGGGTTAATCTTCGTTTCCTTTACTTGAGGACAAGCAAAGATTCAACAACTCAGAAGAATGATGGAGGTTTATATTGATGACATGCTGGTCAAATCCTCCAATGGAGAAGATCACATCAATCATCTCAGGCAATGCTTCAATATTTTGAATAAGTACGAAATGAAATTAAATCCCGCAAAATGTACCTTTGGAGTACCCTCAGGGGAATTCCTAGGTTACCTCGTAACCGAACAAGGCATCGAAGCTAACCCAAACTAGATAGCTACCTTTCTGGAAATGTCATCACCTAGGACTACCAGAGAGGTACAAAGGCTGACTGGACGAATCACCGCCCTAAATCGGTTCATTTCCAGGTCCACTGACAAGTGCCTTTCGTTCTATAAACTTCTGAAGAATAACAAGAAAATTTTGTGGGACGAGAAGTGTGAAGAAGCGTTTAAACAACTAAAATCTTATCTCTCAGAACCTCCCATACTATCCAAACTAGTAGAGGGAGAACCCTTATACCTGTATATTGTTGTATCTCCCACCGCAATCAGCGGTGTGTTGGTACGAAAAGAGCAAAACAAGCAAAGACCTGTCTATTGTACGAGCAAAAGTTTGATGGACGCTGAAACTAGGTACCCTGCTATAGAGAAGCTAGCTCTAGTCGTCGTAACTACCGCCAGAAAGCTCCAACCATATTTCCAGTCTCATCCCATCATCGTAATGACCTCCCAACCGTGACGCAAAATCTTGCATAGCCTGGGCCAATCCAGACGCCTCACTAAATGGGTCATCGAGCTCAGCGAGTATGACATAGAATACAGGCCCCAGACCGTAGCTAAAGCTCAAGTCCTGGCCGACTTCATCATCGAGTTAGCCTCCGAACACCTCGACGCGAGCTCAATAGCTCCCATGGTCCCTCCATGTCAATGAAGCATCCTCGAGGCAAGGCTCAAGAATCGGTCTAAGGTTGACTTCCTCAGCTGGCGAAGTAATCGAACAATCCTACATATTAGGTTTCAACGCTTCCAACAACCAAGCTAAATACGAAGCACTAATCGCATGCTTGAAGTTGGCAATAGGGCTCAGAATTCGAGTGCTTAACGCTTATAGCAATTCCCAGCTAGTAGCTAGCTGATTTCATGGAGAATACGAAATAAGGGATGAAAGAATGGGGGCATATTTAGAGGTCGTCCAAAACCTCACAAAACAATTCGATAAATCCGAACTAACGAGAATTCCCCGCGGAGAAAATTCCTCCGCCGATGCTTTGGCAGCATTAGCCTCCACTTCGGATCCCCTTGTCAAAAGAATCATACCAGTTGAAGGTATAGACAAACCCAACATTGATATAGCTACAAAAGCTGCCATCAAAAATGATTCAGAAGAACAAAAGGATGATGTTCGATCCCAAGTAGTAGCCGCTACCCGGGATGAGTCTCCAACACAAGTTATTACTACATTTTGGTTCCCAAAAACCAAAATCTGCAATTTTAAAAAGTACACCTCCGGGGGCATGACCCAGACTCCGGATTTAGACATATGCACAACATGTATCTCTGAGAATAGAAAGCTTTTGAAACCTGAATCTCGATATATCTCTGGGGGCATGGTTCATACTCCAGAGTTAACCACAAGTTTAGAAGGTATTACTGAGAGCAAAGACCCTTTAGAGCCCGACTCTCAGCATACCTCTGGGGGCACGATCCAGGCTCACGATGAGCCATGTAATAACCCGGAGCCTGTGGACAAACCAACACAAGATCCCGTGATATTCCTCCACGGTAAAATACTCAAAAGAGAAGATTGGAGAATTCCAATTATGCAATACATTCAGGAGGGTATAGCCCCCCCCCTCCCCACAAGTGGGAGGCTCGAAAACTCAAAGAACTAAGCGCAATATATTGCATAATCGACTCTAACCTTTATAAACGTAGCGTATCAGGATCATACCTAAAGTGCGTCCACGACCTTAATGCTCTTAAGCTCATGGCAGAAGTGCACGAAGTCTCATGTGGGAACCACTCTGGTGAACAAGCTTTAGCCACTATTCCTTCCACTGCGATAAGTGTCAATGACACACCCGATTATTTACCAACAAACCAAGAAGCTATCCTCGATATCTGCACCTTACCCTTTTATTCGGTGGTCCATGGACGTTGTAGGATCCTTAGTAGCTTCAGTAAAAGGGCAACAGAAACTACGTTTCCTATTAGTCATAATCGATTACTTCACTAAATGGATAGAAGCTGAGGCTCTCCATCAAGTAACCAAGTATGAAGTCAAAAGATTCGTACGGCGAGATATCATATGTCGCCATGGGGTCCCTTACGAAATTGTAACAGATAACATATCACAATTCATATTCGACTACTTCACAACATTCTGTGAAAAATGGAACATACACCTCATTACATCCACACCTCGATACCCTCAGGGAAACGGACAGACGGAGGCTGCTAATAAGTCAATCTTAGCAAACCTCAAAAGACGTTTAGGTACCAACAAAAAGTCTTGGTCAGATAAGCTACCTGAAGTTCTATGGGCATGTCGCAGTACCGTAAGGAGAGCTACAAATGAAACCCCTTTCTCCTTAGCTTATGGGATGGAGGCCAAAGTCCCAGCTGAAACCTCAGTCGAAAACCTCCGACTGACCCTTTGTACCTTAAACCCTGAAATCAATGACCGGTTGTTGTTAGACAACCTCGACGTGATCGAGGAATGCCAAAACCAGGCAATGGTTCGCATACAAAACTACCAACAGGCAATAGCTCGACACTACAACTTCAAGGTGAGACCTCGAAGACTCGTAGTATGTGACCTTGTACTGTGAAAAGTTTTCAGGAATACCAAAGAGCGAGGCGCCGGGAAGATAGGTGCCAAATGGGAGGGTTCGTATCGGATCATCCACGTGGTACGACCTGGAGTCTACAAACTTGTAAAAGTACGAACCGGGGTACCAGAAATATACTCATGGAACGCCATAAACCTCAAGAAGTTTTATCACTACGTACTTGCAAACAATCAAACTACGCTATGCTTGATCCCTTGGCAGGGTACGTAGGCAGTTCTTTTAATGAGTTTAACCCCCACCTCATCAAAAAACATCATTTTCTACCTGGAAGCACCCTGGCAACTAAGTGATCATCCCAAGAGTCACATGCTTCGGTTATCAGACATTTGGCAACCAGGTCTCAACACACCTAGGCGATTCAACTATAAATGTCGAGATATGCATCTATATTGTAAAATATTCAAGTAACATAAAAACTCAATGATATTCTTCTTTACAATTCGGGTTTCCAGAAGCCTGATTTTCTCAAAGGTCTTAAAATCCTAATATCATTTTCAGGTTCCCAGAAGCCTGATTTTCTCAAAGATCTTAAAATCCTAATATCATTTTTAGGTTCCCAGAAACCTGATTTTCTCAAGGTCTTAAAATCCTAATATTATTTTCAGGTTCCGAGAAACCTGATTTTCTCAAAGGTCTTAATATCCTAATATCATTTTCAGGTTCCTAGAAACTTGATTTTCTCAAAGGTCTTTAAACCCTAATATTATTTTTAGGTTCCGAGAAACCTAATTTTCTCAAAGGTCTTAAAACTCTAATATCATTTTCAGGTTCCGAGAAACCTGATTTTCTCAAAGGTCTTAAAATCCTAATATCATTTTCAGGTTCCGAGAAACCTGATTTTCTCAAATGTCTTAAAATCCTAATATTATTTTCAAGTTCCTAGAAACCTGATTTTCTCGAAGGTCTTAAAATCCAAATATTATTTTCGGGTTCCCAGAATGCCGACTATCACAATCGAGTATCCAAAGCGTACAATAAGGTTTCTATATGAGCTCCAGTCTTCGAGATATTTAATGCAAAGCTCAAAAGTAGGATCCTAAAATACTTGATTAAAAGAGCACTAAGGCACTTCAAAACAAAAAGAAAAAGGTTTAAAAGCCTCCCAAGGCTACCAAGTGCTAAAGCTAACAGAAAAAGGTTGAAAGGCCTCCCCAGGCACTAAATCCGAAATAAGTTTGGAAAAAAAAAATTTTAAAAAAAGAAGATAAGGGGTCACTTCTCCTGATCCCCGTCTTTCGCTTCTTCAAAACCTTGAGCCACCTGCTCCCGAACTCCTTCAACATCTACCATGCCCATACTAGCCACGTGATCGCTTGTCTTGGTTTAATCACATACCTCCATTCCTAAAGTCGGACAGGTGTCAGATGTCTCCAGGACCTACGAAACTGAAAGCTTACTAATAATAATGTCAGAAACCAAAGATTTCTCATATTTTTCTTCAGCAGCAGGCAACAAGGCCACAAGACGATCGTGGTCCTCGTGAGCATCAGAGATCTCTTTAGAGATCAAACCAGTCAGCATCTCAATGTTGGTCTGAATCTCCTGGGCATGGATTTGGAGAGAAGTTTCTTCTTTCTTCTTCTGAAAATTTACTCTAACAGTTGTAAGGATTTTTCCATAAGCATCTATCACCTTCCTTTTCCCACGCCTAACAGCCATAAGGATCTCAACAGTCTTGACATCAAGTAGCTCTTTGTTGATAGTCATTAGATCGGTCACATGGGCCTCGACAGTCCTCCTGGCACTGTCTAAAGAAGTGACCCTTCTAGCCTTCACCTGAAGCTCCATCTTAAGATCCTCTTTTTCCCCAATCAGAGTTTCTATCTGAGACCTTAATTCTTCATCCTGGACCTGGAGACCTTGAGCTAGGGACCTGGATTCAGTGAGCTGGTTCTTAGTGTCTTGAAAAGCATCCTTAACCTCTTGAAGTTCTTTCTCATCGGGGAAGTCTTTGATTTGGTTCTCATAATTTAAAAAACAATCTATTCAGGGCTAACCAGCTGCATATGTACCAGTTACGAATCAGAATCAAAAACAAATAAGTAAAACCAACGTCGGATCACCCAAAAAGGGATACCTGGCCAAAGCAGTGTGCCACATACAGGTGTCCATTAGTGTTTGACAGATGAGCAATAACTAGGAGGGAGTAGTCGATCCGCTTCATGTGGCGGCTAGACCCTAGTCATCATCCAGAATCGATCCAGGTCCTGAATGGGTAAAAATCCACGAGCATTGACTGCTTCTAGACGAGACAAGACGAGAGTTCTTGTCGTTAGTCTCGGAACGAGGCCTTTTCAGAGGTGGACGATCGAACTCTTAGCTACCTTTAGAAGGTACATGACTAGTTTAGTGTCTGTGTGAAGCATCATCAACTGCAACTATTTTGTGACCTTGGATCTTGAAGTCACGTCTCTTGGATTATTCATCCATAACTTTTTTCCTTGAGATATGGGAATCGCTTCAACAACTTTGATTGGAGTAGCTGCTGAGAGATGCTTTGAAGAGTCATCATCAAGGATTTCTCTGACTGTGTTCCTGAAGAAACCTGCTGAGACTTTGTCACCAGCACTCCCACAAGAGTGAGAGCTCCCAGCTGGTTTGTTTTGCCTAGCAACTGATCTGAACGAAGGCTGGTGTGGCATTTTCGAAACGGTAACAGAGGTGCTAGCTTCGGTCGATACTTCAACAACGTTGTCTTCTGAAATTGAAGACATGACTAAAAAACAATAATAAAATAATAATAGGTAAATGTCAGTTCCCTATCTCAAAGAAAGATATAAGGAATATAAATCAAACCAAACTTTCAAGAAAGCTCATGGGGATGGAGGTAGGAAATGTAGCATGGTATTGACTTGGGAACCTGGCCCTGTTTATACGGCTGGCAGGGAAAGCAGACCAGTTTTCGGGCGTCTCTTTCAACTTATTTACCAGCGCTTTAGGAACCTTCGGGTCAAGCTGCATAAATTCTAAAGGACCTGCGCCATACCCAGTTAAACGATTAGCAAACAAGAGATTCAAAGGATCAGCTAATAGAATCTAGAGGTTTTAACCGGACATGCGACCCCTAGCAGTGCATAAAGCACGACTCTCAAGAACCGTTGACGGGTCAACTTTCACGAAAAAGAAGCGTTTGCGCCAATTTTCATCATTGGCAGTAAGTCTAAAGATCCCTCGGCCTGGCCTAGCATAAAAGTAGTAAGTTCCTCCAGCCCCTTTGGTAAGAGGACTTTCTTTCAAAATAAAAAGAGACAGCAGTTCTCGAATCCCAAATTCGAAGCCTACCTCCCTAGATCTTCCTATCGAACCTAAAATGACCTTAAAACAGAAGGGCAAAGATGGGGAAGGGATAGATTAAAATGATCTAGAAGGTCTAACAAAAGCGTAGGAAGTGGAAATTGAAGGTGACACTTCGTAATGTAGTGCTCATGCACACAGAACCATCCCAGAGGAGTATCCTCGGGAGTCTCACAGTCCCTAGCCAGTTGTTTAGGGGCATGAGCCTGAGTCATCAGGTTCACGACATCCTGTTTAGTCAAGGAAGAGGCTTAGTGAGGGCCAAAGGAGGAGCCTCCAGGCTCGACACCAGCCAGAGATTGGGCCACCAACTCTGTTTTCACAGCAACAACAGTGGCTTTCTCTATCATGCCCGATTGGGACTGCTTGTCCTTCTCACCTCCTTTCGGAGCCTTGGAATCTTCAACCTCGTCGTGACCCATCGAGACCAGGGGAAGATGGTCAGAAGCTGGAAATGAAGGTTCAAAAAGCTCCAGGGGGCAAGGACAACATAATCACTAGAGTCCGAAGGGGAAAATCAGGTTTTTATTTGCTTTCATTTGTAGAACTAAAGTTAACAGAGAAGAAAAATAATTACAGGTGGTATAATTACCTTGAGGATCGTGAGTGAAGCGTGAGATAATGGAGAAGGGAAGTTATTAGCCAGCTTTTTATCGCATCAAATAGTGCGAGTTCCAAGGCTAAATCCTTCGATTCCCATCCATCCCCAGTCGTCCGATCTTCCAAAACAAATCTAGTCCGTCAATTTCAAATAAATAAAATATCTTCGAAAAGATTTGGACTTACCAGGAACCGAGGAGATTAAAAGAGGCATCTGAGAAATAAATCGCATCTAAGGCTTCGTGCCTCCGACTCAAATGTGGGGGGGGGGGGGGGAAAATNAAGCCTCCCATAAATGAAGCCCATTAATCTTTAGCATGTCTCAAGCTCAATCGGATCAAGAGGGAACAATATTGACCAAGTCTTAGAAGTTAAGAGATTCCGATTAAGACGGAGGAGATCTCGCGATCTGTTAAGTGGAGGTTGTGCCACTAGAGCAAGCTATTTAAGCAAGGCGGAGCGGAAGACCTAGGGGTGGCGGATATACACACAAAACATTACGAGTTCTTCATTTCTTTTCAATTGCAATATCAACTCTTTTGTTATCATCAATTCATTACTAAAACACTTGTTTAAATTCGACATCATCAATAAAATATTCGACGTTTATCTTAAAGTCCAAACAGGATTCTTTCTGCGGAATTCTTTTTCATCCATTTCTTTGTATAAATTTCTAAGTGTTGGATTTAGCATCCACAACAATGGTTTTTGCTGTTCAGAAATGGAGGCATTACCTTTTATAGAAGCATTTCATCATCAAGACAGATAAGAGAAGCGTGAAATACTTGTTGGAACAGAGATTAAATACTCCCATCCAGCAACAATGGTTACCAAAACTTCTTAAGTTTGATTATGAAATTCAATATCGCCAAGGAAAAGAAAATGTGGCAGCTGATGCTTTATCAAGAATGGAGGGTTCTGAAGTATTACATATGGCTATGAGTGTATTGGAATGTGACTTATTGAAAGAGATTCAGGTCAGTTATGAGACAAATATGCAGATAAAGGAGATAATTACAGCTTTGCAACAAAATCTGATTGAAAGAAATATTTTTCATGGACTCAACGCATTTTACGAAGAAAGACTAAGATTGTAATACCATCAGGAAATGGAATCAAAGATAAAATACTGCAATAGTTGCATTGTTCTGGTGTGGGAGGTCACTCGGGTAAGGAAGGATGGTACTCATCAAAAGGTGAAATCATTGTTCCAGTGGAAAGGAATGGCCAAGGATATACAAGGATATATATGAAGCTGTATAATTTGCCAACAATGTGAATACGATACAACTGCTTATCGAGGTCTTCTCCTACCTTTACCTATTCCTGACACTATATGGTCTGACCTTTCAATGGATTTTATAAATGGTTTACCTATATCTCAAGGAAAATATATGATAGTGGTGGTCGTGGACAGATTGATGAAGGCTGCTCATTTTATGGCTCTCTCACATCCTTATACAACTTTTAGTGTAGCGCAAGTCTTTCTTGACACAGTCTTCAAGCTACATGGTCCTCCTTGGTCAATTGTTAGTGACAGAGACTATATTTGAATTACAAGGAGTTGGTTCGAACTATTCATCGGCTTATCATCCTCAAAGTGATGGACATACAGAGGTAGTAAATAAATGTCTTGAGACTTATCACAGATGTCTGTACAGTGATAAGCCTCACCTTCGGAGTAAATGGTTGCTTCTTGCTGAATTCTGGTATAATACAAGTTATCATACAACCACATAGTTAACACCATTTGAAGCAGTCTATGATCAACCTCCTCCGGTGCATCTCCCTTACTTACCTGGAAAAGCTAAGGTTGCAGTACTAGCTCGTTCTCTGCAAGAAAGGGAGAATATGTTTTTGGTGTTAAATTTTCATTTGCTCAGAGCACAACACAGAATGCAACAAGTCGCAAATGGTCATAGAATTGATTGACAATATCAGATAGGAGACTATGTGTTTGTGAAATTGCAGCCTTATAGGCAACGGTCTGTGGTCAAACGATCTAACCAGAAGCTAGCTCTTAAATATTATGGTCTTTACAAGATCATTGGTAAGTTTAGAGTTGTAGTTTATAAGTTAGAATTTCCGGAGACCACACAATACATCATGTATTCTATGTTTCTCGGCTGAAGTTGTTAGTGACTAACGTTACTACATCTCACCAATTACCTCAGACAGTACAAGATATTTCAGTAAAAGAACCAGAGGAAATTCTTGAGAGGAAGATGGTTTAAAGACATGGTAAAGCTGCAACTAAAGTTCTGGTGAAATGGACAAATGAAGATATAGCTGAGGCCATTTGGGAGTGTTTGGAAGAAGTACAGAGGATGTTTTCGTCATTTCAACTTTGAGGTCAAGGTTCTTTAGGGGGGATTTGTTCTAGTAAAAGAGAAGGACAAATGTTAATAAATAAGTGGAAGGAGGATAGAGTATAAAGAATATATGTGGCAGGTAGAGATTAGTTGATAAAGTTTGTTACGCAAAGAGAAGATGATATAGAAGCAGATCCTGGGAAGTCATTCATGAAGTTCATTTTGTAATTCTTCTTCTTTTCGAAATTCTGTATTTGGATTAGCTCATTGATGTTTTAGAGTGGTTTCTACTTTGGAAATTCTGTATTTGGATTAGCTCATTGATGTTTTAGAGTGGTTTCTTCTTCTAAACTCTTGGCTCAATGAGACTGAATTGTGTTTACATTTACGCATATATCCAGATTTGTTCTTCGTTTGATTGTGTGTGTGATTTGCTTTATCACAATATGTCTTTGTGTACCAACCAGTCCTCTCTCAGGCGAGTTATATGGATCGCTGTAAGTCGAAACTAGCCCCAAAGCACTACCAAAATCTGATCCAACGGCTCCAAGACTACGGGTGAGAAAGAATCCAACTTTCTTTCTAGCTTTTTCTTCACTTATGATTTGGAACATAGGGTTCACTCATCCGAGAATTTCCATACGGCACTGGAGAGTTTACTGCTGGAACTTGTCCCTGACAAAGCGAAATCTGCTATAAAAAAAGCTCACATATCCGGCCAAGACATGATTCACTTGTAAATGGAGGCCTCTGCTTCAAAGCTTCCTCTTTGTGTCCTCATGTACCTCCCATTGTTTTCTTTTTTACAGAAAGAAGGGCTCAAAACACTCGAGGGATTAATCAGAGTTTTCTAATCATAAACAAAACTGAATTAAATGAATATGGATACATGGTTATATAATATATACATACTAAAGGTGACCAGCAAAAAAAACGAAGACTTATCTCCTGTATTTTACGGCCACTGCGGTGAGTCAGGGTGAAGAGCTTTGAGCAACGCTACAAACTTGAGTGCATTCTCAGTGCTGCACCACTTGAGCTTCAATGTAATCGAGTCCACTTTTGTCTTCTCTTTTATCTTTAATGACACAACACATCCTTGCGATTCAACAATCTGTACAAGGACAATATTCAATCAAGTTAGTACATGAAAGTTGACATCTCATCTCCATAATGTGTAAAATGAAGAAACTTTTATTACCATCTCAGATATATCAGAAATGGAGCAGCACAAGTCAAGCAAGAAATACGGAGCAGAAGAAGAATGTGCTGTTCGAGAACTAAGCTGTGTGAAGTTCTCATTGCATATAAAGAGACGCCTGCCAGCCACAATAACCGACCGCCAAAGCCATGACCCTTCTGTTCAGTTTAAATCGAACCAAAATCTCAGTAATCAATCAGTGGTAGCTTGTATCGCGGAGGTTTAGACTTTCGACGCATTGGACATAAATATGACGATAGTGTAGCAACATAACTATTATGATTCATGGATCATGATCTGGAGAGGCCTTTATTAGGAACATTTAATTTAAGTGAAACAAGGGATGCGGAAGATTTTCTCTGTTAACGTTCTCAATGTCATGCAATAAAAAACCAGAGATAAGAATGTAGGGACATGACTTATTGTGAATATAAATCCTATACTCCAGGTAGCCGATGCGAGCATGAGTAACTGATTTGACCTAACCACAGGCTTGAAGAACTATCGATTAAAATACACTTTGAGAGACAAAGATGAAATTTTGAGTGAACCATTTTTAAAATCAATCAAGGATATCATGGAAGGGAGAATATACCTCCAACTGAGCTGCTCTGAAATAGGAGAATACTGTACTGGAATATACTTAGCTTCAAACCTCCACACATTTCTTTCTCAAACAAGTCCACTTGGATATTCTCCAGACTGCCATTAACATGGAAAGAAAAATTATGACAGCAGAAATTTACAGAACCTACACTGGGTTGAAAGTTAATAGCTTGCCTTTGCAGAGAACATTTGAACTCTGTAGCCCGAGAATCCAAAACTTGTATGATATTGAGTAATTTTACTGTCTTCTCAGTGCACTTCGTTACAAAAATGTATTCTGCATCCTCCCAAAAGCGTAACCTAGCCAGAAGTAAAGAGAAAGGTTTGAGGATGTGGACACAAAAATCAAATCTACAAAGCTGAGCCAGAAAATTACTAACCGAACAAGCTGAAGTCCTAGACCAACTGAAACTTCTCGTAAATCATTGATTCCATGGGAACACAGCACACTCAAGGTGCTCCCTGCCGAGACCCATGCCCGTTAAGAACTCAGCACCAGCAAAACTTACGACATTATAGGCAGAGGAAGACAGCAAATAAAATGTTAACCTTGATTGTCAGCAGACACACCTACGAGTAACACATACAGCTTGTCTCGGCTACTCCTTAGCACCACTACTTCCCTGTATTTCAAGATATTGTCAGAACGGAAGAGAATAGACAGCATCCTGGTATGATGATGATACTCAACTAACTAGGCAGTTGATATATGAAAGACTAGCTCTGGAAAACAATGACATCTCTTTTCTATCAGAAAGTCGGGAATCAAATATCAAAACTAACGCATAAACCTATTGAAAGGGGCGTGGCCTTATTTTCCTTTACCTGTGAACGACAATCATTCAAGTGGAATAAAAACTCACCGTTGCTTGTACGTTGAACCACTCTGTAGTATAAAATCACAACTCATGTAAGTCCTACAAGTTTCTTGAGAACTTGAATTCGACAGTTTTTCTGAAAAATATTCCTCTACAAAATCGCCTCTTCCTTTACGTGTTCTTTCAGTCTCCAAATACCTAATAGAGCTATTACTACTACAACAAACTGCTGACAGGGAACTTTCCTGCAAATGATCAGAAATATAATCATCTTCACCAGGAAAACCAAAATCTGCCTCACTCTTGAGAGATGTCTCTTGATTAGTAATGCAATTTTCCTCTTTCTGAAACGAAACAAATCTTTTTGTAGGCTTCCTTTTGCTTTTCTTTGTCTCAGTGAAATGGTAAACCTGATTAACACCAGAATCAAGCTCGCCATAATGCGATGCAGAAATAAAGTTAGTGGTATTCTCCTTCGTTGCTTCATCAGTCCTCAAAGTGCTTCTTGTGCTACCATTCTCCGGTTGAGAATCAAGAGAGCTTGTTACCTTTGGCTTACTTCCCGGAAACTCCTCTCCTAGTCTATTCAGATTAAGAAGGTCTCTCAACCGACCATCGTCATGATTCGAGCACTCAGACTCAGATTCATAGTTATCATCTTCGCTGCAGCTGCTTGTGCTATCAGATGATGCCACTGAATAAGAATCTGCAGACAACTGCAAGATTTCTTCTACCAAGTTATGACGTCGATTTAAGACATCTTTCTGATAATGAGGGGGTGACCCAGTTGATGATGAAAATGGGCCCACCATGCCCTGGCTTATATCCAGTGTTGGCATAATTCCATTTTTAGCTAGCATATCCCTGGCAGCTGCTGTAGGAAACAGGTTGTTTGGTTTAACTGACACAGTCTCCATCACATCGTCCAAAAGTTCCTGATAATTCTGACTTTGATCTGAAATTTGAGAGTCTAATGCAGAGATGTCATCAGTTAAATTTTGTGTCCCATTATCTTCAACATACTTCATATCATCCACACCTTTTTTCTGATTCACATACGAACCATTGTGTTCTAGACTTTTCTTATAGTTCTTATCTCCTGAAGCTCGTAAAGACCTGCACGCATATCTTTGTGTTCCACTATCCTGTCTTGGGATTTCTGTAGTCTTTTCTCTAGTCTTTGCATAGTATTTCTTTTCCATACCTAAGCCGTCTTTGCTGACATCTGTAAAATCCTGTGACGAATGATCCATCCACTCCTTGAACTCTCGCAACCACAGAACAGCACGTTCTTTCTTCAGGTTTTCAACTTTCTTTATAAAACCAAATATATCGGCCTCTTCATCACACTTTGAATTCTCTTTGTTCTCGTGGTCACATGAAACAGACTCTTGGTCAGAATTCACGTAGGTACTTTCTTCCTCACTATCAATAGAAGCGAGACGGGAGATCGTTTTCTGTTAAAGGTTAAAACAGAACAGTAAGCTTTTTTATCAAACAAAACAAACCAAGATAAGTAGTGTTCTCCAGAAAGTCAAACCACTATACTCAATTAACTGGCTTGAATTCTTTTTCTTTCTTTTTTCATTTTTCTGAATTCACTATCCCACAGGAAAAAGGGACACTACAAGAAAAATTATATACGCAAGTATATTGTAAATGGACTTTGGGCTGTTTACCTTTTTCCTATAACAGCTTCCCTCTTCATTACCTTCCTCTCTAGCTGGATAGTAGAACCCATAGCTGGCAGGCTCACTTTGTCTATGGGCTATAATGATTTGCATTTTCCAAAATTCTCTAGTTCCTATCTGTTTGCCATCTAGCTTCAGCTGAAAAGTCGTACAACATAAGAAGCATTAACAACAAATCACGCACAAGCTGACATAGTGCAATATCTATCTTCCCAAGAAAATTCCACGATATCTAAAACAAGAATAAAGAAAAAACTTACATCAACTGGAAGAGCAATGTGGCTGAAGACGTGTGCCCTGTACCATCGAGCACAACACACTGGATTTCCTTCGAGCCACAATTCTTTGAGCAGTGAAAGATTCCGGAGGAGCTCCAATTCTGAAAACTTGGAAATAATATTGTAGGAAACATCAAGGCCTTCAAGTGACTTCAAGTTCTCAATCCCACGCAATGTAGTTAGAGCGTTGTTCCTCAAAACAAGTTTAACAAGATGACAAGACACCTGCATTTTCGAAAAACATAAGTATATGGGTCCCAAGCTATGGAGACAAGCTAGACATTTCAAACGGCAAAAAGAATCAAAACTGCAAGCGCAAACGCAAACACGGGCACAAAATCAAAGTCATTTCTTTTCTTCACCATACAACCATAGGTGTTAATCAACTTTGAATCAAATGAAAACTATGCAAGGATATGCTGAACCTGAATTTTCAACCTGACTCAAGAGGGAGACTGTTCTAAGATGATTGAAACCCAAATCAAGGTGCTTTAATCTGGTGCATCTCCTAAGATTATCCACTTTTGCAAACTTGTTTCTACTCAGATCAAGCGACTCAGCAGCTGGCAGAAGCTGCAAGGACTCATCCATGAGCACAAGACGGTTACATGGACATGATACGACCGATAATTTGTTCCACTCCTGCGAATTCGTTATCTCGGCAATTCTACTGGCGAAAACATGCCGCAGAGCATCCTATATCAAGATGGTCGCAATACATTATTCAAAAAATTCACAGACAAGTTTAGCACATGCATAAACGCAATAATTCAGCCTTGCATACTAACAAAACTTGTTGAAAGAAACGACATCAAACCTCAACTGCTGCATTTCTGTATACAACCTAAAGCAAGGAAGGAAAAACTGACAGTGGAATTATGGCAGATGATCTTTTCTAAGGTGTGGCGGAGCTGGAGCAAGCCCTTGGCCGGAGAAGTTGACAAATCACAGCCACGAAGTTCCAAAACCTTAAGCCTACCAAAGGGAATAAGAGATAACGGCGTGGGATCACGAGCGGGAGAGGGAAGCGTGGAAACGACCTTAAGTGAAGTGAGAATTCGGAGGATACGGCGGAGCTGCTCGAGAGCACGGTAGTCACCGAGGTCGGAGACGTAAGCGCGAAGGTAATCAACAGGAGCACCAGAGAGCATGCGCTCGAGTTCACGGAGAGATTCAAGACGGAGATGAAGATAGTGAAGACCAGCTGGGTTAAGCTTGAGAATAATGGTTTCTTCAAGAAGCGACTCGGCTTCATCCTCCAAAAACTTCTGGAGCTTCTCGACGTATCGATCTCCCGTCACAATCGCCATTAGAGAATTGGGAAATTGAAAAAGGTTTAGGCTCCTACGAAGAAACGTTAGAGGCGAGTCGTTTCAGGAGATAGTGAAATCGAAATCGAGATAGAGAGAAAGAGGTCTAGAGAAGGTGAAAGAAAGGAGGTTTTGGAGGGATAAAGATAGAAACCGCCATGGCTGATGCGGAGAGAGAGAGAGAGAGGAAGAGGCAGACGGGGTAATATGAATGATTGGAGAGAGAGAAAAAAAAACAGTTAAAGGGTATTTTTGTCTTTTACAATCACATGCGACAGATCTCAAATGAAAACACCACCTGGACGCCATGCCTTTCAAGAATCAACCTGATGTCCTTCCTAGCACGAATATTCCCCATACGATTTTTAATATTAAACATGTAGATTTCATTCAAATGGTAAACCGATTATACAATATATCACGTAACCAAACTGGCGGAATACAAAAAAATGAATCAACACACGATTGATATGGTCTAATGAACAATGTGGAAGCTTTTGAATCCATCACATTATATCAGTAAGTATGATTGCAATGATAACATTATCCCCTTCACCATTGATCGACTCTGTCAATATCATATTATCTTTTCTAAACCATACAAACATCCATCTTTTTTTTTTAATATACTTTGCAAGTAAAAAATCGACCAATGCATCTTGAAAGGTTGATTCAGCCGTTTTTAACTGTGCATAATCTGATCTTTTATGATCACCTTTATCGCCTTTTTTTTAACCCAAGTAATTCCCACTAGATATGTGTTTGCCATTCGCTGTTAACAAAGTTACATTTTAACCATTCATGTGGTGGATGTTCCCAATATGTGTGTTCTTCGAAGTGTTGAGTAATTTCAACTTTTCATTTCTATGGTGTCTTAACCATTCCGCAACCGCATTATACGGATGAACTTTCCTCTTATTGAACAAAAGTCCAGTTAGACTTCTAAATTATCCAACAATCACATAAAAAGTTAGACATTGAATCTGCAAAAGAATTACTATTAGTCAAAGATCACTATGGACGGTGTGTCGGCGGTGAGGGCACGGACAATGACCGTAACTGAGAGTCAAAGAAGACGGTGATGATTTTGTCACAGATCTTAGCTCCACCATCTCCAGTCTTTTACTATAAATAGATGGCATGGTGAGAAGATGAAATTCATCCCAAAATCATAAACAAAGAAAAAGAAGCAGCTTCTGAGTGAGAGAGAGAGAACGTAAGAGAAAGAGGGTGAGAGAAAAAAAATATTTCTTTTACTCCTCCTTAAAAAATTAAGAGTAATTTCTTGAGTGTATTTGGGATCGGGTGTGAGTCGAGAATGTTGTAAATTTCCTGGGTTGATAACAAAAAAGATTTGTAGTAGGTCCTAAGACGTAGGTAAAAATTAGCCGAACTCCGTTAATAAATTATGTGCGTTGTTATTGTTTCCGCAAAATTCCGAGTTACCGCAAACACGGCGTTTATTTCCCTAACAATTGGTATCAGGGCCAAATTGCGGTAATCTCGATCACTTTTTTTGCGGGGTAACTATTCACGTGAATAGTGAATTTCGTGAATAGTACAATTTTGTCGGGAATTGCGGTTTCTCGTTGGAGGTGTTTTAAAACACGGCGGTTCGCAAATTATCAAAAACGATGGGAGGCGAAGATGGTTTGGCACACAGTATCGGGAAATTTGACGATACATATTATGCATTTTGGAGAATGCAAATCGAAGATTCTCTGTACGGAAAGAAGCTTCATCAACCATTGAGTAAGATACTTGAAAAGATGGATTAGGAAGAGTGGAATCTCCTTGACATACAAGTTCTAAGTGTTATCAGGTTAACAGTATCGAAAAACGTTGCTCACAACGTTGCATAGAAGAAGACCACGGAAGGGCTCATGAAAGTTCTATCATATATATATGAGAAACCTTCGGCAAATAATAAAGTGTTTCTCATGAAGAAACTCTTCCACTTGAAGAAGGAAGATGGTGGTGTTGTTGCAACACATGTGAATGAGTTCAACACGATCGTCAACCACTTTTCAGCCATTGAGATCGAGTTTGATGATGAAGTGCGAGCACTAATTTTGCTTGCATCTCTGCCAAATAGTTGGGAGCCAATGAGGGCGCGGTTAATAATTTTTTGGGTACTCAGAAGTTTAAATTCAATGATGTTCGAGATCGTATCCTCGCTGAGGAAGTTCGAAGGATAGATTCTGGCGAGACATCAATGAGCTATGCTTTCAACGTGGAAAACAAAGGAAGAATCCAAGACAGAAACAACCAGAACAAGAGCATATCGGAGTTAAGGAATGAAAGAGGCAATTCCAAGTCCAAGCAGCCAACTGAATGTTGGAATTGTGGGAAGTTAGGCCATATTAAGAAAATTTGTTGGGCGCCGCTGAAAAAGGAAGACAGCAAGGGAGGCAGAGCTAATACAGTAACACATGAAACTAGTGATTCATTGTTAGTAACTATTGATTTCCTAGGAAATAGGAAAGCTCATGACGTAGCTGTAAACAACACCAAAGCATCAATCTTGTATGTTGATAGCCCGATCGATTCTTGGGTTTTAGACTCAGAAGCGTCATTCCACACCACACATACCATAACATTATGGAGAATTATGTTGCGGGAGATTATGAAAAGGTATATCTTGCTGATGGTTTACCTTTGGACATTGTTGGTATTGGAGATATCAATTTGAAGATGTTAGATGGACGCGTGTGGAAGATCACAAAGGTTAGACATGTGTCAAAGTTGTTGCGAAATCTAATCTCAGTAGGACAACTTGATGATACGGGGCATGATGTCAAATTTGGTGGGGGAGCTTGGAGATTAAAGAAAGGTTCCATGGTGGTTTCTAAAGATCATAAAAGAGGCACTCTTTATATGACGATGAACTATCAAGATACAATTGTTGTTGTTGAGAACGCCAATCAGACCAAGTTGTGGCATTATAGGTTGGGACACATGAGTGAGAAGGGGATGAAACTCATGGTGGAAAATGGTGTGCTTCAAGATATGAAGACGGTGGATCATCAAATGTGTGAAAGTTACATCATTGGGAAGCAGAAACGGGTTAGTTTCACAAAAAGGCAGTAGAAAGTCAAAATCTGAGAAGTTAGAGTTGGTGCACACTGTGTGGGAACCCACTCCTGTTGCATCACTGGGAGGTTGGTACTACTATGTGACTTTTATTGATGAGTCAACAAGAAAGGTGTGGGTTTACTTCATAAAGAACAAGTATGAAGTGTTTTCGATTTTTCAAGAGATGGAAAGCCATGGTTGAGATTGAGATGAATCTCAAATTGAAGTGTCTAAGGTCTGATAATGGAGGAGAGTATATTAGCAATGATTTCAAAAGATATTGCGCTGATAATGGGATCAAGATGGTAAAGGCTATTTCTGGAACGCCTCAACAGAATGGAATAGCTGAAAGGATGAACAGAACCTTGAATGAGCGTGCGAGAAACATGAGATTACATTGTGGGTTACCAAAGACTTTCTGGGAGAAAGCAATCAACACTGCAACATTCTTAATAAACAGAGGACCGTTTGTACCATTGGGATTCAAGATCCCTGAAGAAGTGTGGAGCGATAAGAAAGTAGATCTTTCTTTCCTAAAAGTGTTTGGTTGCTTAGCTTATGTTCATGTTGATGACGCTGCAAGAAGTAAGCTTGATGCAAAATCTAAGAAGTGTTATTTCATTGGTTATGGTAACATTGAGTTTGGTTATCGATTTTGGGATGACAAGAATTGGAAGATCATCCGCAGCAAAAATAGTTGTGTTCAACAAAGAAGTGTTGCACAAGGATAAGCTAATGGAAAGCTCAGAAAAAGAAGGAGTATAGAGCTGGTAATTTGGGAGAAATCCTGGCACCGGAGTTGCAACAGGATAACAAAACAGTAGAAGAACAAATTTCTAAAGAAGAGAATGGTGAGGCATGTGAGAGTGATGATTCAGAAGTGATCCCATATACGTCAGTTACCGAGTTACGACAGTCAATCAAAATCATCAAGAAGCCTGCAAAATTTTCTCCGTCGGTCAACTATATTTTGCTAACAGATAGAGGCGAGCCTGAGTGTTATGAAGAGTCGATGCAAGTTGATGAGTCGGTCAAGTGGAAACTTGCAATGAACAATGAAATGGACTCATTGATGTCCAATCAATGGGAGTTAGCAGAGTTGCCTAAAGAGAAAAAGCGCTACATAATAAGTAGGTCTACCAGATAAAAAAAGAACATGATGGCAGCAAGCGCTACAAAGCAAGACTTGTTGTGAAGGACTTCCAGCAAAAGGAGGGCATTGACTACACATAAATCTTCTCCCCCGTAGTCAAGCTGGTAACCATAAGAACTGCTATTGGGCTAGTAGCAAAGGAAGATTTACATCTTTAGCAGATGGATGTAAAAACGACATTTCTTCATGGTGATTTAGATGAAGAAATTTATATGAAGAAACCTGAAGGTTTTGAGGTCCAAGGGAAAGAAAATATGATATGTAAGATTAAAAGGTTTGTATGGTTTAAAACAAACTCCAAGACTGTGGTATAAAATATTTGACAGCTTTATGAAAAAAGTTAGCTTCTTGAGGTGTGAGGCTGATCAGTGTTGTTACTTCAAGAGGCTTGGAGAATCATACTTGATATTGCTCATGTATGTTGATGACATGCTAATAGTGAGAACAAACTTGCATTAGATAAATAGTTTGAAGAAAAAGACTCTCAGAAGAGTTTGCGATAAAAGACATGGGAAAAGCGAGACAAATTATGGGGATGAGAATTAGTAGAAGTAAGGAGGGTCTTAAGTTAACGCAAGAGGAGTATGTTAAAAAGTTCTCAAGAGATTTAACATGGATGATGCGAAGTCAGTTAATACTCCCCTTGCAAGTCATTTTTGATTATCCAGAGATCAATCTCCAAAGACTGAAGACGGGATGGCATATATGGATAAAGTTCCATCTACTTCTGATATTGGCAGCCTGACGTACATGATGATATGTACAACGCCAGACATTGCACATGCAGTACGAGTTGTTAGCAGGTTTATGAGCAATCTAAGCAAGGAGCATTGGGAAACTGTTAAATGGATTTTCAGATATCTGAAAGGGAATCCAAGTTTAACGCTATGAAATCTGAGATGGGATTGTAGGGATATGTTGATGTTGACAATGGAGGCAACATTGGCAGTAGGAAGAGCACATCCGAGTATGTTTATGCATTTAGTGATACTGCAATTTGTTGGGTTTCAAAGTTTACAGAAAATAGTAGCTCTATCAAGTTGTGAAACGGAGTATATTGCGGCGACAGAGGCAAAAAAGGAAATGATGTGGTAACAGTCATTTCTACAAGAGCTAGGCCATAGTCCAGAGAAAAGTGTGTTGTACTGCGATAGTAAAAGTGCCATCAATTTGGAAAAGAATGCAGTCTACCATGCTCGGACGAAGCACATCCATCTTTGGTATTACTTTATCAGATCAGCTTTAGAAGATGGATTGTTGATTCTTGAGAAGATCCCGAGAAGTAAGAACCCATCAGACATGCTGATAAAGATTGTGCCGTGTGAGAATCTGAGGTTATGTGTAACTTCAGTTGACTTGTTGGAGTAACAAACCTGGAAGACTTGCTACATTGATCATGGTGTGAAGACAGGTTGAAATCATTATTCAAGTGGGAGATTGTTAGTCAAAGATCACCGTGGATGATATGTCGGTGGTGACGGCGCAGACGGCACGGACGGTGGCCGTAATTGAGAGTCAAAGAAGATGGTGATGATTTGTCAAAGACCTTAGCTCCACCAAGTGAACTCTTTTACTATAAATAGATGGCATGGTGAGAAGATGAAACTCATCCCAAAATCATAAACAAAGAAAAAAAAAGAAGCTTCTGAATGAGAGAGAGAGAACGAAAGAGAAAGAGGATGAGAGAAAAAATATTTCGTTGATTCCTCCGTAAGAAATTAAGAGTAATTTCTTGAGTGTATTTAGGATCGGGTGCGAGTTGAGAGTGTTATAAATTTTCCGGATTGATAAAAAAAATATATGTAGCAGGTGCTAAGACGTATGCAAATATTAGACGAACTCCGTTAACAAATTTTGTGTATGTTTTTATCGTTTTCGCAAAATTCAGAGTTACCGCAAACATGAAAGTTATTTACCTAACAATTATGCCATCATAACTTAATATTCTCTTCCACATGTATTGATGGATTGTACAATTGCCGAATATTAAAACATCTTCATGCTCGTGCATGTTGACACTCGAATAAAACATGATTGATCATTTGATCTACATATAACTTCACCAGAAAGTTAAGCGCATGTTAATGTTCCTTGTAAAACGACATTCAATTGTTGGTATTTCTTTGCAAAGTATCTCCAACACAATATGTTGGATCGTTGGGCGATTTTTAATTCATCCACATTCCATTTTAGTTTCACATCTCCCTCTGACGACTCAATTCTTTATTTTTCTTGGATTATATGGACTGAGACCTAATATCTTAACTATTTGTAGGCAATAAGTTGTTTCTTATAAATTTGGTCAGCCGAGCATCCTCTGGGTGCCAAATATTTTCCAAACTTCTCATCATCCCATGCTCGTTCATCACTTTTCCATAGATTTAAAACCCGTAAATTAGATGTGAACTAGTATCTTTAGTTGGTCTCAAAATCATACTAGATAACCATGAGTCTGACCATTATTTGGCTATCTCCTATCTTTACTCTTAGCCCTCTTCTAACTAACACACTTTACCTTCTTGTAATGAGTACCATCCATAAGATCCTTTAATCAAAATGCAAGCTTGTATGAAGTTCAAAGTCTTGTAGTATCTACCTTTATATAGACAACCTAATAAAGATGTTGGATTTGCAATTATTTGTCATGCTTGTTTTGCTAACAAAGTCTTGTTGAATTGACATAATCTCAAAATCTCATCTCACCTTATCTCTTTGGTAGTGATAATCTCTTCCAAGCAACTCATGGTATTTTCCTTTTATCATTATCATTTCCCCACCAAAAGTCCATAAGTATACTATTTATATCCTCACATATCGACTTGGGGATAAAATAACTTGTCATCGAATAAATAGGTATAGCTTAAGCAATCCTCTTAATCAAAATCTCCTTTTTCAGCAGGTCACAAAAATTGGTTATACCCGCCAATTCAATCTCTCACTGTTTTAACCAAATACTTAAATAATTATGTTTTTTTTTCTACTAAATGATTAGAACTTTTGTTCTCTATCAAGGTTAAGTCCTAAACTAATCCCAAGAGTAAGATGACTCGAGAAATATAGTAAGGGATCGATTCTCAATGAGCACTATCTAGCACAATTAATTTCAAAATTTTCCATATCTTAAGCTAAATCAATAAAAGTATTGATCCAAAATTCTACTTAAAAAAATTAGAAACAAATATGTAAAATCATAAACTAAACCAAGCAAACAAAAGGGATGAGATAAAAATTCAAATATTAAAAGCATGTGGAAAATGAACTATGCATATGGTTGGAAAGTCTCAATACTAATCAATAATGCAAAGTATACACAAATAAGCACCATTCAAAGATGATATTTATTGATTTTGCATCTTTTAGTGTTAGCTAGTGCATCGTTTTCAATCTCGTGTTTGCTTTTTAGAAATTTTAGTATCACTTTCATTCTTATTTAGTTTAGATTGATCAGCTTAGAGTCCTAAGTTGCATTTAGTGTTTGGCATTGCATATTTTGACATTTTTAGGTACTTTGGAGCACAATGGAGCTAAGGGTTGCATGAGAGAAGATTCGATCAAGCTAAGGAGAAGAGATGCAAGATAATTTGTGCAAAATAGAGACTGATCGACCTAAGGTTGATCATGAGGTCTATAAAAAAAAAACTATCGACCTTAGGTCAATCATGATGAAGAAATCAAGTCACTGAACCTGCCAGACCATCCGATCGACCTGGGCATCGACCCAAGGTCAATTGTTTCTCGTTTTTCTTCATGAAATTAACCGTATCCGACCAGGTGTATCCCGGGTCTACCCGGTTCGAACCTCTTTAGTATAAATACAATTTTGAGGCTTGTAAAGACCTAAGTTTTTATTTTTCTTTGCTTCTTGTTGATTGATCATAACCTTTTGTTAGATTCTTGGGTATTTTAATCAAAGTGTGCTTCTTTCTTGTTTCTTTCTTCTTCCCATCATGATCATGGTTTTTTTCATGTTTTTGCATGTTCTATTATTATGATTAGTGAGTAGTCTTTATGTGATTTATGGGTTGGGTAGGTTAAGTTAAATTTAGATGTGATTAAGGTTGATAAAGGTTAAATACTTATATATTCACATGTTTAAGAAGGTATCAAAGCTAGATTAGACTGAATCACTCAAAATCTAAACACTAGGAATTTCATGCCCAGAAAGTGGTTGATGAAATTTCCAAGAGAGTCTTAAATATGCTTTTCAATATTAGCCTATGGAAATAGTTGATTAAGTTGAATTTTATACTTTGTGGCTTGAGTTTAATGATCATTTCTTACTTAATTGTCATCGGGAGATTTGTATGATTAAGTGTTTATTTAACAGATTAGCTTCATGAGAATGAAGTAATTGATCTTTTCCTTGTATTTGAATGGCTCCTTAATGCTTAACCCTTGCATCTTGATTGCATCTAGTATAATTTATTGCATTGTCTAGCTCATGAATCGCATGCCTTTGTTCTTGAATCTTATTCTCGTTTTTTTGTTTCTTGTTTACTTGTCTTGAATCTTATTTAGTTATTTGATTTTGAAATCAATGTCTTTGAATAGACTTAGCTTAAGTAAAACGGTTTTGTGAATAAAAAATGAGTTGATAGATTTCTCCTTGTGGATTCGACATCTCAATTAATACAACAACTTGTCATATTCTTGTGGTAAAGGGGTTGAAGTTTATGAGTAAAGTTGATATGTATCAAGTTTTGGCACCGTTTCCGGGGAGAAACAATTAGGCGTTTAATTATAGATTGCTTGTTAAGACTACGTCATTTTATTACTAAATACTAACTCTTATCTTTCTCTTTGTTTTCCTTTTCAAGGTGCATGAACTTGAGGAGGCGAGGACCAACAAATTTCGTTCGAAGAGTTGAGAGTATTCAAAGGTTAGCTAGAGAGAGCGCTAGAGCTTGGAGAGAACGTGAAAGGCTTGATCATTTGCAACATTTGGGTATGGAGAATTATCAAGATCCTCTGCAACATTTTATCAAAGACCAAGGGGCTAATGATGGGATTGGTGCTCACCATAAAGGTCAAAAACAACCTAATCCGAGGAGAATTGGCGATTTTGATGAACCACACGCTAGAAGAGGTAGAATGGGTATTCAACCACCATCGGTTCAACCCAACAACTTTGAGATTAAGCATAGTCTAATCAAAATGGTGCTAAATTTAAGGTTTGATAGATTATGTAGAATCGTGAAGATCAATGGGGTCTCAGAAGAAGCAATCATGATGATTTTTTTCCCATTTTCGCTTGGGGATGTAGCGGCTCAATGGGAAAAGAACATACCCTCTGAATTGGTATCCAATTGGGCACAAGTAGAGAAAGAATTCATGACTAAGTTCTTCCTAAAGAAAAAGACTGCTAAAATCCGAAATGACATCACAAGTTTCAAGAAATGTTTCAAGGAGTCATTTGATGACACATGGGAAAGGTTAAAATCCTACGCTAGAGCTTGCAATCACCATGGAGTAGCAAAAGATGCTCTCCTAAGAATCTTCTATAGAGGAGTATTGGAAAAGTAGCGAAACTCCTTAGACACTGCTCGTAGAGGAAGCATCGCAGATTTTAGTGTTAAGGAATGTGAAACTTTGATTGAAAACCTCGCCCAAAGTGATCAAAGCTATGAGAGCGATTACGACAGAACTCATCGGGAAGATTTAAGATTCAAGGATCTTAACTAAAAATTAGATAAGTTAACGAGAACCAAAGGTCCGTGAATGTTGTGGATCAAGTGGAAGGTAGTAAAAGTTATGGTAATGAAGATGATCAAGAGGATCTAGAAGAGATGTGTTACATCCAAGGAGGCTACTATCCTAGATCCTACAATCCCGCTTTCAAGCCATGGAATAAGAATCTCTCTTACCGGAATCCTAATGTTGATAATCCTTAACCCCAAAGCTACCCGACCCCAAAGGAACAACAACAAGGTCAAATGCAAAGCAACTTCGCACCCAAAGGACAATTCAAGCTCCTAAAAAATCCATCAAACTCTTCTCCTCAACAACCTTAAGAAGATGAGACCTAGAAGCTGTTGAAGCAAATTTTGGAAGGACAAAGAAGAGTGAATGCAAAGATTGACTATGGATGGAGTGATTTAAACTAAGTTTGAGCACCTCTCGGCATATGTCAAGACCTTGGACAACCAATTGGCCCAAGTGGCATCGTCTTCTAAACATTATGGCAAATGCATCTTACTGGGTAAACTTGAGACTAATCCTAAGGAATATTACAACACCATAACTTTAAGAAGTGGGAAAAATCTCCCGTCTAGTGAAGCAAAGTTGGAAAAGGTTTTGAAAAATGAGAAAGTTAAGGGACCGATATCACAAGAGGAGAAGATTGGGTTAGAAGAGAATAAGTCAATTGTGGTAGATGATGAAAAGAATACATGAGAAAGGCTTATTGAGACACCAAAGAAGAAATTAACATTTGCTCTACAATCGTATGAATTTAAACTCTCTTTTCCCAAAAAGTTCAAGAAGCAACTCTCGGAGAAAGAGAGGGAGAAGTTCAAGCACATCTTAGGAGGAGTTCAAGTCACCTTACCAGTTATGGATTTGATGATGCATTATCCCCTTGTGAGTAATTTGACTAAAGATGTTTTGGCTAAGAGAGTAGACTATGAAGTATCAAAAGTGATGGTCACTCACGAGTGTAGCGCCATTATTCAAAACTACACTCTAAAGAAAATGGATGATCCTGGTAGTTTTATTTTACCGTGCTCTTTCGGATATTTGAGATTTGGCCGATGCTTGGTGGATCTAGGAGCAAGTGTGAGTTTGATGTCCTTATCGGTCTCTCAAAGAATTGGCTTCACTAACTCTAAAAAGACCAAAGTTGTGTTGATTTTAGTGGATATGTCTATTCGGTACCTGGTTGGGGTTCTTAAGGATGTAAAATTAGTTGTGGAAAATTGTGAAGTTCCAACCGACTTCATATTATTAGAGATGGAAGAAGGGCCGATGAATCCAATCATCTTGGGAAGGCCATTCCTATCTACGGTGGGAGCAATTATCAATGTGAGAAAGGGCTTAATCGACCTTCACGTGGGAGATATGATGCTTACCTTCAATATCACCAAGGCTTTAAAGAAACCGAACATAGATGGCCAAGTATTTTACTACGACATATTGGATGAGATGGCGGACGAATACCTTGAAGAACTTAATGCCCAAGATGCACTCCAAGTACCTCTCACAATGTCAAAAGAGGAAAGAGTCATCGAGAACGCGGATGCAAGTGATTATGAAAGAATTTTGGATTCCCACAAGCCCATATCAAAGAACACTTGCACATTAAAATTTATTGAGGATGAAGAGCTCGAGGAAGCTAAGGAGATCATCAAGGATAGACCACTAGAGGAAGATGATTGGACTGAGCTTAAGGCTCCAAAAGTGGAATTTAAAACTCTACCATCTGGGCTAAGGTACACATTTCTTGGTCCCAATTCTACTTATTCGGTCATAATTGCTGATGATTTGCATGATAATGAAGTTGCATGATAATGAAGTTGCATTGCTTCTAGATGAGCTAAGGAAATATAGGAAATCTATAGGATATTCTATTGATGATATTAGAGGCATCTCTCCTTCTTTTTGCATGCATAGGATTTATTTAGAAGATGAATCTAAATCATCAATTGAGAACCAAAGAAGGCTAAATTCTTATTTGAAGGAAGTAATGAAAAAGGAAATCTTGAAACTACTAGACTCAGGGATTATCTATTCTATCTCGGATAGTAACTGGATATCCTCGGTCCATGTAGTGCCTAAAAAGGGAGGTGTTATCATGGTCAAGAATGATAACAATGAATTGATCCCGACTAGGATGATCACAAGACATAGAATGTGAATTGATTATAGGAAATTGAATGCTTCCACCAGAAAAGATCACTTCCCTTTGTCTTTCATAGATCAAATGTTAGCAAGGCTAGCAAATCATTCGTTTTTCTATTTCCTGATGGGTACTCATGTTTCTTTCAAATCACTATACATCCTAATGATCAAGTGAAAACAACTTTTGCATGTCCTTATGGTACATATGCATATAGGAGAATGCCTTTTAGTTTATAGAATGCTCCGGAAACTTCTTAAAGATGCATGATGTCAACTTCCTATGGACTAATTGAGGATTGTATGGAAGTCTTTATGAATGATTTCTCCGTCTATGGAGGCTCTTTTTGCCTTTGTCTTGCTAATTTGTGTAGGGTTTTGAAAAGATGTGAAGAAACAAACCTCGTACTAAATTGGGAGAAATGTCACTTCATGGTTCAAGATGGTATTGTGCTTGGGCATAAGATTTCTAAGAATGGAATCAAGGTTGACAAAGCAAAGATAGAGGTCATGACACGTTTGGATCCCCCATCAACGGTTAAAGGAGTCTGAAGCTTCTTAGGACACGTGGGCTTCTATAGGAGACTCATCAAAGACTTCTCTCAAATAGCAAGGCCACTAACAAAGCTCTTATGCAAGGAAGTACCCTTTGAGTTTGATGAATCTTGTATGAAAGCATTTAAGAGGATCAAAGAGGCTTTAGTAACAGCTCCAATAGCCAAGCTCCTCATTGGGATATGCCTTTCAAAATCATGTGCGATGGGAGTGACTTTGCGGTTGGAGCGATTCTATGACAAAGAATGGATAAGAAGCTTCTTGTTATCTACTACACGAGCGAGACTTTAGATGAAGCTCAAATGAAGTATGCCACAACAAAGAAAGAGCTTCTTGCCATAGTCTTTAGATTTGAAAAGTTCCGTTCATACATAGTGGGATCTAAGGTAATTGTCTACACGGATCATGCGGCTCTAAGACGTCTTCTAGTTATGAAAGATACCAAACCAAGATTGTTGAGATGGATTCTTCTTTTGGAAGATTTTGATTTAGAGATTAAAGACAAGAAAGGGATATAGAATAGTGTTGCGGACCACTTGTCAAGATCGATAATTGATGAAAGATTGCCTATTAATGACTCTTTGCCCAAAGAAAAAGTCAATGCAATTGACTATTTCATTGAGGAGAAGTTTACTTACAACTCCATCAACAAGATTGAAACTCTTGAGGAGAAGTTACCTTGGTACGCGGATTTTGTGAATTATCTTGCATGTGGGATTGAACCACCAAATTTAAAAAGTTACGAGAAGAATAAATTCTATAAAGATGTCCAACATTACTATTAGGATGAGCCTTTCTTGTACAAAAAAGTTAAAGATGACCTCTTTAGAAGATGCATACCGGAAGGGAAAGTCCAAGATATCCTCTTTCATTGCCATGGATCAAGCTATGGGGGACATTTCGCAACATTTAAGACAATTCAAAAGGTTCTCCAAGCGGGTTTTTGGTGGCCATCGTTGTTTAAGGATACTCACGGATTCATTTCCAAGTGTGATCCGTTTCAAATAAAGGGGAACATAAGTAAACAAAACAAGATGCCCCAAAACCCGATCTTTGAAGTGGAATTGTTTTATGTGTGGGGTATTGACTTTATGGAACCGTTCCCTTCTTCTTATGAGAATCAATACATTTTGGTGGCGGTAGAGTATGTATCAAAGTGGGTAGAGGCAATAGCAAGCCCAAATAATGACGCCAATGTTGTTCTAAAACTCTTCAAGTCTATCGTATTTCCAAGGTTTGGTGTTCCAAGAGTGGTCATTAGCGATGGTGGAACTCCTTTTGTCAACAAGGTATTTGAAAGTCTTTTGAAGAAGAATGGAGTAAAGCACAAGGTAGCAACTCCATATCATCCTCAAACATCAGGCCAAGTAGAAGTATCAAGTCGTCAAATTAAAGCCAATTTAGAAAAGATGGTTGGAAAAATGAAGAAGGATTGGACTACAAAGCTAGATGATGCTCTTTGGGCTTACCGTACCGTTTTTAAGAAACCGATAGGTACTACTCTGTTTAACTTTACTTATGGTAAAGCTTGTCATCTCCCAGTTGAGTTAGAGTACAAGGCTTTGTGGGAAACAAAAATGCTCAATTATGACATCAAAACGACTTCCAAGAAACGGTATGGTTCAACTAGAAGAGTTAGATGAGGTGAGAATGGATGCTTATGAGAGTTCCAAGATCTATAAGAAAAAAACTAAGGTGTTTCATGACAAGAATCTCATAAAAAGAGACTTCAAGGAAGGAGATCAAGTCTTGTTTTTCAACTCCCGCTTGAAGCTATTTCCCGGGAAGTTATCAAGGAGGTCCATACCGTTTAACATCAAAGAAGTGAAGCCTTATGGTGCTATTGTGCTTTGTAACAAGGATGGTGGTGACTTCACAGTTAATTGCCAAAGATGTAAATCGTATCTCGTTGAAGCACCACTTGAGGAAACCAACATGGTTCCTCTAGAGGATCCTCAATCCGCATAAAAAGCTTGACAACGTCAAGCTTAGAGACGTTAAACAAGCGCGATTGGGAAGCAATCCCTTGGTATCCTTTGTACATATTTTTCTCTATTTTATATGCTATTTTGTTTCTACTCTATGTGTTTGAGATGTTGGTTAGGGTCTATGAGACAAGAAGTGGAATTGGGATGAAAAGAAAGAGGAGAAAACAGTTTTTGGTGGAAAAATAGAAAACAATCAACCTAAGGTCGATCTTGAGGTCAATTATTTTCATAAAAAAGTTTTCGTATCAAACAGAAGCCTCAATCGACCTCTTAGCCGACTTGAGGTCGATCAAAACGAGTTTCGCAGGTAAGTCTTCGGTTTGACCCAATTTAATTCGTTTAATCTCAATTTATTCTCGGTTCAATTAAAATTGTTTTGAATTCGGTTTTCCATTTTTGATCGACCTTGGCTTGATGGTTAGGTTGATCATAATCGAAATTTGTCCAAAACACGATTTAATCTCGGTTTTCAAGTGGTTTATTCAGTTTAATTTCGACTGCATTCAAAATTATACAAAACGGGATTTATTCATTTTGATCGACCTAAGGTCGATCGCATGATCAATCATTTTTCAAAATTTAACACGATTTCGAGCAAACAATTCGACCGACCTTCATACCGAACTGAGGTCGATCGTTTTGTTTTAAACAAAACAAGTTTTTAATTTGATTGGCCAATTGACCCAGTTTGGCCTGATTCCATCTGGTTTTCTTCTTAAAACAAGAATATTAATTTCACAAAACCCAAATTATACAAAGCATAAAACACAATTCTTTTACTTCTTTTTTCTCTCTTTCGACTACGACATCTACGTCTCTCTCTCTCACCATCTCCTTTGCAATTTTGAATCAAAGCTCTCTCTTTTATTCTTCTTATTTATCATTCCTCTTCTCCAAAGACAAGGTATATGCTTCTTCTTGTCTACTCTTGTAAATTTAAAGTTTTGCTCACATGCCCCTTTCTGACCATATCTCATGAACACTTGATTTACGACTTTAAACCTGGGAAAACTATTCATTTAGGTTATATTTTACTTGTGTAATTGGTTTTGCACCTAATTTTGATAAGTTTAAGCTCCTGTTATGAGAATTTGGTATCTTAGGATATAACCAAAGAGCAAAAACGAAAAATCACCATTGTTGATGTATTATTTTGATTTCTTAATTCTAATTGATAAGTTTAATAGTTGTATAACTAAGTATTGGAATAAAATTTCATAGAAACAAGTGAACACTTAAAAATCTTGGATTGGTAATGGTGATGACTTTGAATCCTTCTTCTTCTTCTCATGTGTCTTCTTTGATTTTTGTAGAGACAATGTCAAGAACAACTAGAGCAACAGGAAGGAAGACTAATTGAACTCATGAGGAAACGAAAACCTTAGAAAGAATTGAGAAATTCAAGGTCGAGCCAACAAGGTTTGCTAACCGCGAGACTCTCGCATCGTTGGGATTACTTGATGATTTTGATGCGCTACTCGGGAGAATGGGTTTTGAGTGTCTTGTAACGATGAACCATCCCACTTATGAAGAGCCTACAAGGCACTTTGTGAGTACGGTGAATGTCATATATGAGAACCCGAAGAAACCAAAGAAAAGAGAAGGGAAGATCACATTTAAGGTCAAGGGGCTCGTGTTTTCATTGACAGTGGAAGATGTTTGTGAAGCTTACAAATTCCCAATGAAACGTGGTGTTAAATTCCCGACACTTCATAGAGGAACATTAGATAAGATGTGGAAAGATATTTCGGGCGATGACCATTACATCTCAAGTCAAGAAAAGTTCACCAAGACCAAGAATCTGGTCTTGAGATATGCCCTTAAGCTCCTCGCAAATCTTCGTGCGGAAAGAGAGTGGATCAGTTAGGAAGGTCAAAACACGGCTTCTCTATAAGAACATCCACACTTTCTATGATGAATGTGATAATCTCGGAGATGAAATCAACTACGGATGCATCTTTGCCTCAACCTTAGAAGAGTACCGGGCTAGCGAATCAAAAGCTTCTGTTCTTTGCATTGGTGGTTTCCTTACTCAACTCTTCATCAAGGCGGGTGTAGAACTCACAACAAACTTACCCGCCTTTGCTTCCATGGACTTTGAAAACTTGTCCTACATCACCTGCTTGAGTAGAAGTCACATCCCCAACCATTAAAACTACCACTTCTTCTTCAACAAAAAAGAGATTCGAACCACTCTTTTACTAAACGCTACAAGAACTTCACTCACTTCCCTTGAGAATGTGAAGTTTCAAATTTCCAAAGCCGTGTGTGAGCTTTCAAAGGGTGCGGTCGTGGTTGGAGATGATGCTTCCGAAGAGGAGGAGAATGTGGATATTGAGAACTACCCCGAGCTTCCATCGGTTGACTTCAAGCCCAAGAAGAAAGTGGAGAAAGTTTTTATTGGCGTGGTTAAGACTCAAGCCAATATCAGCAAAGCTCAAGCAAAGCTTAACGCCAAGCTTATGAGAACTTTAAAGAAGGTACTTCCTCCAATATTACTCTCTTCAGAAGATGAAAAAGAAGATGATGATGGTGATGAGCAAGGAAACCAAGATGACCAAGAAGAGGAAGAACAAGGTGAGGCACGCATAGGAAAAAGAGGCGTCACAAGGAAGCATCCTCTAGCGGTCCATCGGGCCAACACGATCCATAGCTCCAAGGTACCAATTTCTTACCATTGTAAATATCATATCTCTTGCATTTGTCTTTATAATATGTTGGTCTCCTTTGTCGGATTTATTCAATCACCGAGATGGTGATGAATAATTTTGGGGGAGGAGAATTGGTTACTAATCTTCATTATTAGTTATTTTGCTTTGTTCCTTTTGAGTCTCATATAGAATAGTTTTCATTGTTAATATCTAAGGTATTAAAAAACAAAAAAAATCAAAAAATGCAAAAAGAATCATGTAGTTAAATTTTTTTATCATCATCTTTAGTAGGATCGAGTCTTAGAAGATATAGGATGCATATCCATGAGGACTATGATTAAATCCTCACGTGATTGGAGCATGCGTAGGAGTTGAAATGAAACCCTTGCTAGAGTATCATATAGCTTGAGCCAAACCGAAAAAATAGAAAATCCATGCTTGGAACTCTCGGCTTATTTGTTTGCTTGAATTGAAGCTTGCTTGATTTTATTTCAACCCTATTGACCATAAATTTGAATAAACTTTGAAAATAATCTTGCTTCTGGACTAGAAATGCATTAACTATGGATAAACACAACGATACTTGGATTGGCTTATCCCGTTTTACCTCTCTTAACCAATCCAAGTAGTTATTCTCACTTTAATAATAGTTCCTCACCCTTAACACAAGGCTTCCTTTCAAAACCCCGTTGTTCTTAAATGAGCGAGGTCTCTTTTTTTGCTTTCATATGTAAAATCCCATGAGTATTTGGACGATAAGGGGAATCCTTCTTAGAACTACTCTTGCTTTAAAACTAGTGTAGATAGGATGGGAATCGATTCGAGTGTATTTACTTGATGATCAGTGGTTTGGGAATGAAGGAAATTGTCAAAAATGATCAATAAGGGAAATCATAATAAAGAAAGAAAAAGGATGAAAAGAGGTAGAACTCTAAGGGTAGAAGAAACGCAAAAAGAACAAAAAGAAAAGTAGCTCTAAGTTTGTAATGAAAAGAAAACAAGAACATAAGCTAAAAAAGAGAAGTAGTCAAGAGTCTAAAAGACATGGATAAAGAGGATTAATCAAAAGAAATAAAAAGATATAAAGATCGTTAGCCATAACAAAAAAAAGAAATCCTTAGAGTTCATTACCAAGAGAACTAAAAAGAAGTTATCATGTTAGGAGATTAGTGTGTTTGTGGATGATTAAGTCAAGAATAATAAGGGTAAAATTAGGGACTCAACTTGGGAGCTAGAATGATTTAGAGAAGGCAAGTCTTTGTACGCGGCAATTGTCATAATTTTCCTTGATTTTACTACTTGACAAGCATTATTTTGTTTAGAGAAGCCACATAAAACACTTAAACAAGCATTTCAAAAGGGATCAAAAGTCTTTTTCTTCCTAGACAAATGGTATTTGATTTCTTGTCCATAAGAGAGATTCCACATGAAACCATTAATGAATGTTAAAGGGTTGTTTGATACGATTGCTTGTGACGGTTTAGGTGTGGACTAAATAGCATGACTTGTGATGAGTATGACGAAGTACAAGAGAATAGGTTTTACTTTTGCTACATGCTACTTGTTCCTAAGGATCTCATTTCAACTAACTTTGCATTTCTTTTTGACTAAGAGTCCACCTTCAAACTTCTTTCCCGAGCTTAGTTCTTGTTCGTTTGCTTGAGGACAAGCAAGAGTCTAGTTTGAGGGGGGGGGGAGAGGGGGGAGGGGGGGGGGGGGTTGATATTTATTGATTTTGCATCTTTTAGTGTTAGCTAGTGCATAGTTTTCAGTCTCTTGTTTGCTCTTTTAGAAGTTTTAGTATCACTTTTATTCTCATTTAGTTTAGGTTGATCATCTTAGAGTCCTAGGTTGCGTTTAGTGTTTTGCATTGCATATTTTTAACATTTTCAGGTACTTTGGAGCAAAATGGAGCTAAGGATTGCATGAGAGAAAATTGGATCAAGCTAAGGAGAAGAGATGCAAGATAATTGGTGCAAAACAGAGACTGATCGACCTAAGGTCGATCATGAGGTCTATCAAAACAAAACGAACTACCTTAGGTCGATCAGAATATAGAAATCAAGTTGTCGAACCTGCCAGACCATCCGATCGACGTGGACATAAACCCAAGGTCGATCGAGTCTCGTTTTTCTTCACAAAATTTACCGGATCTGACCCGGTGTCGACTCGTTCGAACTCCCTTAGTATAAATACAATTTTAGGGCTTGTAAAGACCTAAGTTTCGATTTCCCTTTGCTTCTTGTTGATTGATCATAACCATTTGTTATATTCTTCGGCATTTTAATCAAAGTTTGTTTCTTTCTTGTTTCTTTCTTCTTCCCCATCATGACCATGGTTTTCTTTCATGTTTTTTGCATGTTTTATCATCATGATTAGTGAGTAGTCTTTTATTTGATTTATGGGTTGGGTAGATTAAGTTAGATTTAGATATGATTAAGGTTGCTAAGAGTTAGATACTTATATATTCCCATGTTTAAGAAGTATCAAAGCTAGATTGGACTTGATCACTCAAAATCTAGATAGTAGGAATTTCCTGTCCAGAAGTTGTTTGATGAAATTCCCAAGAGAGTCTTAGACATGCTTTTCAATCTTAGCCTATGGGAAATATGTTGAATTGTAGACTTTATGGCTTGAGTTTAATGATCATTTATTGCTTAATTGTCAGCGGGAGATTTGATGATTAAATATTTAATGAATGGATTAGCTTCATGGGAATGAAGTAATTGATCTTTACCTTATCTTTGAATGGATCATTTAATGCTTAACCCTTGCATCTTGATTGTATCTAGTCTACTTTATCGCATTGCCTAGCTCATGAATCGCATGTCTTCATTCTTGAATCTTATTCTCGTTTATTTGTTTCTTGTTTACTTGTATTGAATCTTATTTAGTTATTTGATTTTGAAACCAACATCTTTGAATAGACTTAGATTAAGTAAAGCGATTTTGTGAATTAAATAAGTTGATAGATTGCTCCTTATGGATTCAACATCTCAATTACTACAACAACTTGTCATATTCTTGTAAGGGGTTGAGGTTTACAAGTAAACTGGATCCGTATCAAAAGATAAGGCAGAGCTCAATTAGCTCATTCCCGTGAATCTAATCTGTTCACTAATCACTTAATTAATCTAATTTTCCGATAATAGTTAAGCAATAAATGATCATTAGACACAAGCCATAAAGTTTATTAAACATCTTAATCAACTATTCTAATAGGATAAAAATGAAAACATGCATAAGATTCTCTTGGGAATTTTCATGAAAACCTTTTAGACGAGAAATTTCTAATGTCTAGAATTTGAGTTATCAAGTCTAATCAAGCTTTAATACCCCATGAAACATGCGAATCTATAAGAATAAAACCCTAAGCATCCATGATTTGCATATAGATCTCTCTAATCTGCCTAACCCGTAATCCTAACTTGAGTCACTAATCATAATGTAAAATCATGTAAAAACCCATGAATTAAGTGATGTCATGATTAGAGAAGAGGTTTAGATAAAAAAAAAATTAAAACTTGACTAAACGATTACCAAAAGATCAAACTAGATTCAAGACACTTTGGTTGTAACATGTACTAAAATTCAATATATAGTAGTTGAGAACAAATCAGAAAAATCCGAGAAAAACCGGGTCGGACCCGATTACTTGTTGTAATAAAACGTGAAATGATCGATCCATGGTCGATGGGTGAGTCGATGGAACCTCTTGGAAGAATTCACTGAAAATTTAGCGTTTCAATCGAGTGGACAATTGACCCATGATCGATCATTTCGGTTTGATCGGCCGTTGGTCGACAATCTCTTCAACACCTTCAATTCTTCATGGTCATCTTCTCTTGAATTGATCCAAGAAATCTCCAAAGGTTCTTTAGTTTCTCCAATACTCCAAAGTATCTAAAAGGGGTAGAAGAAGAGATGAAAATACACATGTACTACCTAAAGGACTCTAAAGACGTACTTATACTAAACGAAACTAAAATGGGTCTAGAAACACCTAAATATGATTAAAAGGTGGTCAAAACATGCTTAAAACTAACACTTGAAATAGAAAAACGCATAGATATCAACTCCTCCGGACTAGACTCTTGCTTGTCCTTATATGCATATGCAACCTACATGATTCTAAGACTCATTCCTAGATATGTAAATGTGAAATGCAACTACATAATTATTTTTTTGGAGAATTTTCATATTTTTCGATTTTTTGTGTTTTTTTGCCTTAGTTGCCTGAGACTCAAGAGAAGAAAAATAGAGACAATACAACTAAACATGACATTAGCAACCAATGCCCATCCCCTAGACTTACTCATCATCGTCTCAATGATTGGATAAATCCGATAAAGAGGACCGAGACATAAAAAACATGCAAAAGAAGTGGTATTTATTATGGAAAAAGTTGATACCTTTGAACAAAATGTCGGGTTGGCCCGATGGACCACTAGAGGATGTCTCGGTGTGGTGTCTCATTTTGTCACAAATGTCTCAAAAGTCTCGTTATCTTCTTCTTCCTCGTCGTTAGCATCTTCACTATCTTCTTCATTCCCCACTTCTTCTTCACTCGAGCTTTAATTGAGCCTTGTTTATCTTGTTTTGAGCCTTGATGACTTTTTTGAGGAATTTCTCCAACGTGGCTTTGGTGCAAAGGTCGTCGTCGATAGCTTAAAAGGTACTCCTTCGCTTATTGTTTCCTCTTGCGGAGAGTCTGATTCTTAAACCAAAACCACATCTATTGCAACCATATTCGGTCTCAAGGATTTGGAATAGCAAGTTGTCTAGTATGGTGAGGGATGCTCGATCAATGTTCGGTAAGAGCTTAGTTCTTAAATCTTTCGCGGCAATAAAACGTGGTATTTGAAGCAGTCTGGATGTGGTATTTGCTCAAAATATTGCATTAACCAAGTACTCATAGTCAATATATTCGAGCCTTCCATGGGTTTATGAGTTGAAAGGTTAATGCCTTCTTGACGAGGAGTGAACTGAGGAAACTACAAATGTGTATAGAAGGATTTTTCGAAGTATAATGTCGGTACTATAGCAAAAATTTGGCTAGGACACATCCATAGTTAGTATCATCTCCTAGTGCATCCCTTGTATAAGCATCGAGTCTCAGCTTTCGTAATTGTTCCACTCTCCTTTCTGGCAAAGATGGTGTTGGCGAGGAGCTTATATATAGCAACATTGGATTCATAATTTTCGTTATCTTTGCTTTTCTAGAGGTATATTCTTTATCATGCGCCACTCGTTGCGAAAGTTCATCGAGCGCAACCTTTTCGGGTGAGGGAAACTTGATTGCACATCCCATTATAAACCCGTAGACCTCGCATATGTCTTCTATCGAAAAAGAGTAGGCGGATGTCTCGATCTTGAAAGTGATATTACCTTCTCTTGGTTTTGGCTTCTCCGGGTTGGTATATTTGACTTGAACCGTACTCAAAAGGTGCTTTATTAGGAGCTAAAAAGTGAGAATATCCATTGTTGCAAGACATTGCAACCCCATCCTTCCAAGAGTTATTTCAAAGTCTTCAAGTAGTCCTAATGATGCCAAGAGGGGATGCAAATCTCGTAGGCTCCATTTGATATCAGTCGAATTTCTCAAAAGCTTTTGTTTCCTTTCAACTCCAACGGGTGGTAGCACTCTTTCCTTGTCTTCTATTAGCTCCTGACATTGTACCTTTAAAATCAATTAAAAACATGTGAGCTTAAGCAGAAAAATAAATTCACAATCTCCATTCTAAAAATTCAAGAATCCTTAAGTGCTCATAGTTTCTCTCAGGCTATTCCTAATCCTTCTCAAAATCACATTCAAGTTAAATACTTAGAAATCACCCAACAGCGGCAATTTTCATCACTACTCATCCACCATACTCTAAGAACACTAATATTTCATAGCAAGAGCGTGAACTCATTATTTTTAGGTGCATAATCAATAACCTAAGCAAAGTAAAACCGAAATCAATAGTTTTTCTCAAATGCTAAGCTTAATTTCACAAGTTCATGAGAGTTGGAGAAAGGATACAAGAGAGTAAAACTTTGAATTTTAAAAGTATAGACGAAGAGGATGAACATACCTTGTTGATGGACTTTGTAAATCACAAAATCACAAGCTAAGAGATGTCGAATAGTGAATCGATAGTGATGGAGAAACGAATATGCGTCGAAAGTTTTGTTCTTTCGCAAAATCGAGTTTGGAAAGGAGAAAAATAGGTCTACTTCTGGCCAAAATAAGATCCTGGTTTTGTTTCAAAAGGAACAATCGAGCGTGGCTCGAAAGCGAGATCGATGGAATTTTTTGGCAAAATTTTTGGATTTTATTTATCAAAATGATTGATTGACCCACCGACTCAAAGGTCAATCAAAGTTAAAAATATGGTTAATTCATTTTTCGAACGCAAACCGATATCAAACCGAATAAACTAGTTCAAAAATCAATTTTTGTTTCGATTTTTGAAAACCACAAAATTGGTTGATCGAGATGCATTCCATCAAAATCCAAATCTGGTTTCTAACTATACTAAGTCTGAATCAAATTTAACCGTCAATAAATCGGGTTTGGTAGTTGACTTACCTGGTTAGGTTTTGATCGAGTGTTGGTCGATCATGTGATCGATGGGAGTCCTTGTGAAAATCGGACCCTTTTGTGCTTTTTATTGTAGTGTCAAGCTAGGGTCGATGGTTTTGGGTCGATGGACTTCCTGGAATATCGAGCTAACTTTTGTTGAAACGATCGAGGGCTCCATCAACTCGGACTCGATCAAGTCTTGTATTCCCATGAATTTTTGCCATTATCCATCATCTTTGACCCCAAACTTCTTCCCTTTATCACAAAAATATATCTAAACATTCAAAATACAGAAAATATGAAATAAAAACCGATTATAATAGCCAAAATATTTACCAAGTATACTATGAGAATGTCTCTCAAGTGCGCTTGTTTATCGTTACTAAAATTGACGTTGTTAAGCTATTAGACGGTTTGAGGGTCCGCTAGAGGAAACATGTTGGTTTCTTCTACCATTAAATCTTCAAAATAAGGTTTGCACCTTTGGCCATTCACCGTGAAATCTCAACCGTCTTTGTTCCATAACACGATAGCACCATATGACCTCACTTCTCTGATTCTGAAAGTTTACATGACCATTTTTATTTGACATGAAATAGCTTCAATTGTGAATTGAATAGCAACATTTGGTGTCCTTCCTTGAAGTCTCTTTTGATGATCTTCTTGTCATGAAAAGCTTTGGTCATTTCTTTGTAAATTTTTGATCTCTCATAATCCTCTTATCCAACTCTTCCGATTGAATCAAACGCTTTTCGAAAGTCGCTTTGATGTCAAAGTTGAGCATCTTAATTGTCCACAAAGCCTTGTATTCTACCTCAACAAACAAACAAAAAGCTTTTCCTTTGAGAAGATTGAATGGAGTAGTACCTATTAGTGTCTAATACGTGGTTCATTAAGGTTCAAACACATAGATTAGGAGCAGAGCAAGGGAAAAAGAATCACGTAAAAAATCATTTGAAACAAGTGCTTTTACTTGGCGGCAAAAATCTTTGTTTTCACTTAGACTCATCCGTTAATGGGATAGGTTATATAAAGCAACACCCAACACAATACTAATATGATGTTCTTAAAAGAGGTGATACTGCAAACAAAATTATCTGAAAATATCATATAATTAACGCATTATTGGAGTAAATAATAGACTCAGCTTAGGGACAATAGTAATTGATAAGTAAGTAGCCAATAGTATCAATACAAGACTAGGACCACACATGGTTGTCTCAAAATGTGCTTTATGTAGTAGGAGTATAAGTGATGGTGTTGGAGAGGCCGTTAATGGTAGGATGGTGTTAACATAACTTTGCGGTTGTTGAAATGGTAGTTATACTCATTATTAAAACCATCATGGTAAAATTTCTTATAAAAATGCCCATAGATATCTTAGTACTAAATGGAGTGCATCTATTAATATAATTTCATGATCTAGTTTTTCCTTGTATGAGTCTTCCATGAAGAATGAAATCCGAGCTCGATTAGTGACAAAAATCTCATGTTTTGCTGGATCCATGCTAACTTATACAGATTGAGATGAGGTTCGTCGAATAGAGTAAGCTTGGAAATGGTGTCGATGGATATGAAATTTTCACAACTCCCTGAATCAATGATAAAAAGGAAAATATTTAACTGTTTATAGTGAATGGAGAATGACATAAATTGTTTTGTTGTGGAAACTTGTTATTGTTTGTGGAGCTAGACAAGACGGTCATAACATCAAGGGTGGACTTGAATCTGCATCTAACTCCTCAGTCTCTTCAAGACCATCATTATTATAAATACTTTCTGCTTTGTCATCCACTTCTTTCATGGGCATATCGCACGGATTACATGTAGCCATGTAGAGCAAGTGGACTGTCGATATCATGATTGTTTATATGTGAAACAACGGAAAAAAACTACACGTTGAAGAGGATTTAGATTTCTAGGAACAAGTATAGTGTCTGGCTTCATTGTGGCTTACTCTATAGTGGCAGCGACATTTTTTTGTCCTAGCACGTGCTAGTTGAGAGGAGCTCCAATATGAATATATTGTTAGACTTTATGCTTCGATAGTCAGTTCTTTTTGGTGTACTTCAAAGATACATAAAGGCCAAAACAAGTTCAATTTGTGTTTGATTTGTTGTCTTTATCCACCGATAAAACAAGTTATTAGTTGCTTTGAGTTCTACACGTCGTCGGGATATATCAGAAGGAAAAAAATTCATAGCGTGCCAAAGCTTTTGTAACTTTTGAAACATCAATTATTTATAATTTAATGGAGAAATGTCTTGCGCATTAAATGCTTAAACTTATCCATGATAAAACCTTTGATTTACCACGATGAGCCCATGATTCTTTAGATTTCCCACCATGTTGATGCTCCGTCGCAAAATAGAATTATCACTATCATAACAAAGAGCTCGAATGAGATTCTCTTGAATATGAGGATTGGTTCGATGTTAGTAAATCAATCCAATAACTCTTATATTATTGACTATACAGATATTCTGGTACTTCAACTTGAAGTTATTTCTCATTGTTAGTTGTCTCGTAATCCTCGTGCTGAATCACACTATTGCGGTTGTATTATTGTGCTGCAAAAGGGTTATCTTCTTCATCAGAATCCTCTTCATCGTTGCAATGCTTATAACCTTTCTAGTTAATTACTTTATTTGGTTGTTATAAATTCATAGTTCTTACTGGCGCATGACTTCATTTTTTGTAGGAGGACAACCTTCTTTGGGTGTGTAATATCGTGATTCAGAAGCTCTTATACCAATATAATATAGCTCGATCAAAAGTTCTTTAACAAAATTGTAGATGCAAAATTCTTTAAATGCCAAAATTTTCTTTTTCCAACAAACCAATAAGAGGCCAACATTTTTCAGCAAAACCCATATTTTCCCTTTTTCCTTTCTACCACATTGCTAAACTCTAAATTTTCATCACCCTTTCTTCTCATATAATAAGACTCCACCATTTCTCTCATTTTCCTTTCAAAACAAAGAAATATTTTGCACATATGGTTAGCTACGCCGTCAGCCCCCATCGACCAGTCGTTGCATCTAATTGTCATTGGCTAGTAGCCATTGTTGTGCGGTTGTTTAAAGGAAACAAAAGGCAACGAAGCTTTAAAA